>JAVHNG010075361.1:0-16544 GCA_034783435.1 Agapornis swindernianus | reverse complement strand
AAGCCACTCTGTTAAATACCCTGGGATACACATCCCTTATGAAAGAACTTTTTTTAAATCTATCATATCATCAAAGCTATCTGAATAATGCATCTGTCACTTCAGAAAATGCAATTTTCTTCACAATAATATTTCAAACACATTAAAATTCAGAAAATTAAATGCTCTGCTTTTATGCTCTTAATGTAATCTTGAACACATCTTGTCTTAAAAGTCTGTACTTGACAAAGAAATGTTTCATTTAGTTCTCCAAAGTAAAACTGACATGCAGTTCAAAAAAGTTGATTGGGTTCAAATTAAACATTGTGTCCTGAGTTGTTCTATGCCTTTGAAGTAAAACTAGATCAGAAGTTTCCTGGCCCATTAAAAAGATAAGTATCGTTTATGTCATTTTGTCATTAATGCAACAAAATGTAGAAACCAAGCACTCAATGAAACTGAAGAAGATTTTTATATTCTTTTGCTGAAAGATATTTGAAGATGAAATTGCAAAATATCTTGGCTCTTCTAAAGACAATGTTTTTTAGATAATGCAAACAACTGTAGAGATTTAAAATAAATATCAATCTGCAAATTTATATTATTTTTAGTGGCTGCCATTTTACTGAACAATGTAAACCATAAATTGGTAACTTTTGGTTCTGATATCTTGTTTAATTATTTTGATATTGTTATGGAGTGCAGAAAAATGGTCCATATTTGCAAAGAAAGGAGGAAACATCCTAATACAAGAGCCAACTTTAAGAAAAAGAAACACTGCAATCCAAGTCTTTGACTTAGTCTAGGACCAAGTCACATCCCATAGTTTTAGGATTCTCTAATTTATATACTTCAGTTCACAACATAGGTTACAAAATTTTTTTTATTTTTGTTTTTGTTTTTGTTTTTTTTTTAATGTGTACTTAGGTTTGTTTAAAAATGGGCAAGAAAAAGCAAGAGAAAAGAAAGCAGGGAAAATAAAACTGGCCCACTTTATTGTCCCACCTTATTTTAATATCTGATCTTAGATTATCTGAAGTAAGATTCCTAAGCTACAGATCCTTTGTATGTACTACACATATATACAAGTTTTATGCTGTTTAACTCATTGCAACATGTATTTGTAAATTATATTTTTATAGAATAAATTCAAGTTTGCTCATGAGGTCGTATGTTTGGTTTAAAATATACAGCATTACTCAGCTTTGGAAAGAGCCTGGCTCCATCTGTTTTGATCAGCTCCTCTTCTTAGAAAGTGCCTAGTAGGATAAATCCTCCTGCCTGATGCTAAAAAAGACCATCTTCCCCAGCCACTATTCAAAAGTTTTGTGCGCCAGACTCCAACCAGTTTGGTGACTCTTGCTCAAGTTTATTCAAGTACTGGGCCGCCCAAAACTGCTCACAGCATTTAAATGTGGTATAATAAGTACTATTATGGGAATAATAATTTTCCTTGATTAACTGACTACACTCCTACTAATTTAAATGCAGAATACTTTAGCTCAATCAAGAAAACAAGCATAAAACAAAAAAAAAACTTCAGTACTCATATGAGATGATACAATTTTGAAGATTAATCTCCCTGATAGATGATAACAGGTACTCTTCCAATTTACCTATCTTCATTAGTGTTTATTCTAGCATTTCAGATACAGTCTCCTCACTTAATCTCTGACACTTTCAGTGTTTGAAAGACTTGGAAAAAATAGACTTTAAACAAGCCTTATAAAACCTTTGATCCGCTTTTCCTCTTTGCTGTTATCCACTGAGAAGTTACAACAATTCTTATAAAACTATTTGCAGTAATGCTTAAAAGTAAGCAATCTTAGCAGTCCACAGGAAAGGGACGGTTTGTCTCAAACATGATTATACTTTAGGGACTTACCATGATATTAGAAATAAAAATTAGTACGTCCAATGAGCATGCAGAAGACCTACTTCAGAATTGTACGATTTAATTTGAAAATCATTAGAGTCATACTGTAACTTATTTGTGTATTCATACCAAGTTTGGAATGATAGAGCCTCAATCTGATAGGGCTACTAACATAAATTATGGTGAGTATTTAAAAAACAAGAATAGGGTTGGGTTTGACTTTTTTTAATCTGCTCAGGTAATTCTCTAATCAGATACACGATTATTTAGTGCAGCCTCTGGGTGAATGGGAAGAAAAGAAATGAAAATAACATTTCATGAGAGGCAATACTATATTGCATTTGGCATAACTACCTGAAGTCATGAACGAGCAGTGTAAATGAATACTCACTATACTTTATACTATGCTATCTGGTTGTGGAAACTCTTAGTAATCTTTATTTTACAATGCACATAAAGGAGACCAGCTTTAGCAAAGATGTTTTTCTATATCCTAGGGCAGATGGTATGCAGCGGCAGAAATTGGAAAATACCTCATGATTCTAGCATTTCAGATTCTACAAAGTTCAGGTCAGTACAAAATTCTATTAGTTGAATATGGCAATATATATTGATAGCATCAACAAAGAGGTCCCTTCTCAAGCATAAACTTTACAGTTGTCTACACTGAGAATGCCTGCTTTCAGACTCTATTGCAGTCCATCTTAACCCTGTTTGGCTTAAGGAGCAGGTATTGTATCAACTGTACTCTAATGCTAGCAATCAGCCTCATTTTTTAATTAGGAGCTTGTTTTTTGCATGCTATAGGCACAAGAAGTTTTCTTGCCATGACAATACAAGATTCTGTTCCTTGATTCTTGACCTGCAGATACCTACTCTTTCTCTCTAGTGTCCACAGTCTGACACAAACTCAGTAAGAGAAACATGACTAATTCTGGATAAGCTAGAGAAGTTTTGATGGTTTTAGGCAGTAAATAAAGGTACAGTCTTATAGACAGCCACAGGGCTCAATCGAAATTACTTTAAATATGATTGTAGATACAGGGTTCTGTGCTTGCACACTATATTCAGTACAGTACATTCTGTCACACACTGACTGCTTCTTTCGTTTGGTTTCCAAAATTGGTCAACCACCAATACAAATTGATTCAATTCAAAGTTGCTGAGAACATATGTATCAAAGTGTACCCTCCGTAAGTTTAAGTAGTTATCAAATCAAAAACCTATCAGTTTCTCTCTGATATTTTGTTTCAAAAGCAAATTAATAAACATGCTTAATACAGACTTTAATACCTGGAGTTAAAGACACTTTTAATTTAGGTTCTATTTTCTGGAGAGTGATATAAATTATTAGGAACACAAGAAATCACAAAACTTAAAATTTTGAGGAAAGAGAAAATTAATTAGTGCAATTATTTTTTGAGTATAACAATCCATGTCCAGATTATTACACAGAACTGAATTTATACCAGCTGTGAACATACAGTTAATCCTTGTGGAATAAAGCCTGATTACTAATTACTAATTATTAATCCTTAATTACTTATTTAAAGCCTTAATTATCAATTAAGGCCCCATTACTAATATTTACACACCATTTTAGCTTTCTGTGTTGTTTTCAGATATTTGCAAAACAGGTGTGTACTGTCATGATATTGTATTCAGCATGCTACCTGTTACCTGCTTATGGAGAACTTTCACTGAAAATCTAAACCAATCTTTTTTTTCAGGGTGGGAAGAGGTGCAGGGATTTTCTTTTTTTTTTTTTTTCTCTCTTTTTCCTTTTTCTAAGGATCAAAAAAGCAAATCACACACTATCTTTAAATCACAGGTTGATACTGAATATTTAACTAAAAAATCTAGGATATTTATCAGTTACCGTTATAGCTCCTGGAGATTAATGCTTGTTTAAAAATTCATACTGACAGAAATTTTCATCCTTATCTCACATATGGTACCGTTCTAAATAAGAATCATATGATGACTATGGAAAGGCCAAGAAAATCTGTATTCTACAGGATACTTTGAAATTACAAGACCAAAGTCAAATGCAGTAAACCAAATTAATGGTCTGATGCAGTCAGATAAAATACTTCCCTATATTCGTGGAATTACGAGTAATTTCAGGTAGTGGAAGGAAATGGAACACTAATTGAAAACAAGTATGGTGAAATTAAACTTAAAGAAGAAAGTATGACTTCAAGGACTAATGAGATTACTTACTGATAGCTGTGTGTAATTTATTTAAATTACATTCTTTTCAGCAATACTACAACCAGAAAATGCTGCTACTGTTTTTTTGAAAATGGACATGTAAATCAATTAGGAGGAAATGGTGTTACGAAAATATTATCTTCTGCATGATGGGTAAACCAACACAATCTGCGTTGCTCAGCAGCATATGCCGCAAGATACAGAGAACATACAGTTACAGTGTGCATACTATTCTATCATTATTTCAAATCTGCCAAATTAACCTGGATACTTTTTCTTCATTCTCTCACTCTTCTTTGGATAAGGACTATAGAGAAAAGTAAAGGAAAGATAATTACCCACTTATATGTACACAGACATCTCTCTTGCTCAATAAGACCAAGAAGTGGTCAGACAACAGCTTTCGCTGCAAAACCCTTAGCACAAAGATTTCACAAGCTGTAAGGCTTCATTTAATGAGCACAATTCAGAAATTAAAAGAATCTTTCCCAGTCTTCTTCATGAGCTGCTGAGCATATTGATTCAGTACTGGATATTGCTGAACACAATAAAGTAGGAAAGTGTTCATGTGTGGTACTCAGCTCTACAAATTACACATTCTCCCACTCACCAGAACAAAGAATAAGAATGCTTCTTCTAGATACTGTTTTTCAGGGCTTCTCTACAGGACTACACCCTCAGTCCAGATCTTACTGCATCACAACTGACAGATAAATTATAATATTTTAAAACTTTTTCAAGAATATCCAGGATATGAGATGGATTCTTTATTATAATGCATTACACTATTCAACAATAAAACATTTCTTCTTCCCTTTATTAAAGCTTGCATTCATTTTTTTCTAAATTATGCCTTTTAGAAAAATCAAGACTTTTTCTGGCTGCTTGGTCATCAGACCTGACTCATTACCTTGCCTTATCGGATGATTACTAGGCTACGAATGGAGCCTGTTATTGTCAATAACCCTTGTCCTGCTGAAATACCTCTGTCAGCATTGTAATTTCCCTACCTGTACTGTGGTTGCTTTCAACATCATCTTCACTTATGGAGCAACTCTGCTTTTGCTGCTCCCTGACAAGAACTAATCATCCAACACTTTTATGTACAAAAAATCCCCACCTAAAATATTTGCATGGAATCACCATCACCTCTCCATTGCCTGTAAATAGAACTTAATGTGACTGACCTTTTAGATACCCAAAAGGCTAACTTTAAGTTTTCTAAACTTAGGAGATACTGATAAATCCAAAGTCTAGAAAGACACTGTCTTTGCAGAAGTGTATATAGCTTCTTCTATAGCTCTACCCCTAGCCCTTTAAAAGTCTTACAGGCACTATTAAGTTTAAACATTAATGGTATCCTGTTAAATTCAGATGAGTCAAGGATTAATACAAACATGTAAGTTATTGCAAGATCGGGACCAAAATCTTCATTATATGAATGAAAATATCCTGTCCCCTTTTTCTACAACTTCAGATTCCCGGTTAATATTCAAACCCAAATATTTAATTAGCTTATAAACAAGAACAAAAACCCATACAGTAAACTTCTGCTATAGGCAATGTAAACCACACTGGAATAATATCATCCAGCAAAAGTGGATATGTGATGATTCATGGAAGTTGACTACTTTTACAGCTATAAAAATGTACTCCTGGGGACTACTGAGATGTGCAGATTGGTCATAGCTCAAATCTGAACCAAAACTAAATCTTGTTTTTGCAATGAAAAGAAGTACTGTAAAACATATACTAAATATGTATCTGAAATAAAACCTGGTGAAGACAAAAGGATTTTTCTTTTGATTGTAATGTGCTTAGATATTTAGTACTGTTCCACTCAATAATTTACACTGAAGAAAAATAACTTAAAAATGTCAGAATTATTAAAAATTTTTTAGACTATTATGTGGTAATTAGCAGAAGTATATAGTAACTGAAGCATTGATATCTACAAGTGTGAATTGAGGGTTTACTAAAATACATTATATTCTGTATTAAATAAATAGTATATTACATTTGTAATTAAAGATTAATATGTGCTAGAAATGAGTCAAAGATATGCATATGTCCTCATTTTCGGAGTAAGAGTCAAGTTATTTTTTTGATTTATTAAATATGCCATCTTCAGTTCTTAAATTATTTTTGACCTTACAAAACATTAGTCTATCCATTGCCTGGAGAAATGTGGATAGAGTTAAATGCTACATGGTAGTCAGGACACTGAAGAAAACTTATTTAAAATGACTGCCTTTTAATGTGTGTGAACTTTACATCGATCCTAGTTGTCTCCCACAGTCCATGTACCCTGATTTTTGCTAAATATATTGAAGTCTTGAAAAACAAATATTCTTGGTCTAAACAGTTCTGAGATACCTCAGGGTATAGTAAGGGACACTTCCAAAAGGTTGCTCCATGGCTAGTCTTAAGCCAATTTTAATGAACACTACTCTTAACAATCTGGAAGAAGGTGTAAGCAACAGACTAACTAAAACACAGAGGACAGTACTTCGCAGGATGGCACTTAGGAAAACAAAGACTTGAAAAATCTTAGAAATATTAGATTAATAGTTTAGGAGAACAGAAGTGCGGTTGATCCTGAGTGCACAATATTAACCAGCGATAATTTGCTGGACAAATATATATGTGCTGAGTGCACAAAATTATCCAGCAGTAATATCCAGCAAAGAATTAAGGGCAGTATTATTGTAGCAGATGAAGACCGAAGCCTGTACTACTCATAGCAGAATAGGCAAAAATCTTAATATGAAGGACAGATTTTGATTTAAAGTCTTTTGATTTAAATATCTTTGACAAATTTGCAGGAACAAAGTTATATAACACACACACACACAAATAATTTACAGTTTCCCAAAGATTCATATTTAACAGGTAACTGACTTGCTCATCTTCAGAGCTTGTATTATAAAGTTATACATATTGTAGTGCCTCTATTCCCTGGGCTGAGTAGCACTGTATTGTGTCATTTTCACTAGTTTTGGTACATTAATTATTGAACGAATTGTTGAACTATTTAAAAGGGCGCATGCCGGAGGGAGAAAACCTTTATAGGTCTTCTGCCTTCTCAGAGAAAAATAAGGTGTTACACAGTGTCTTGGGTATTACTATAAAAAACAGACTCAAATTTATGAAAGCTTAGTGCAAAGAAGATGTGATAATAGGTTTATTTAGAAATAAAGCTTGGTCTCCTCTGTCTGGGATGAGAGGGAGTACTGAATATTTTGTTGGTTTAGCAGAAAAAGAGACTAGTCTGCTTAAATGTGAAATGTGGACAGTGGTAAAATTAAATCAGTTTTTATACAACAGCATGATCAAACCATAAAGCAAATCATATATTATTCTGCCTGTGATTTGAATATGTATAAAAGATTGTATACTACTCATAAAATTATTTAGTTTCAAGGTTGATCTCAGGAGGAGTGAGTGGATAAAGTTTCTGCATTATATGTTTAAAACTATGCACCAAACAAAGTACCCCTAATGCAGGAGTTAATATATCCTTCTGCAATAAATTCATGCTTATATATACATACAATACAGTATGTTAGGCTATAATTTAGGTATTATCAATACTTATCAGTGAAGAATACTGTGGAAAATTGGTTTTCTCCTCTAATTCTGTGTAATTTGGAACCAGAGCTGAAATTCCAGGCATGCTGTGTTCTGGTAGGAAGTGTTCTAAAATCTTATAGTTATCATAATTAAAATAGGCAGCAGCCAGAAAACTTTCATCATCTATGCTAGGAGTTTAATCTCAGTTTGTCAATACTATTTCTATATCACAACATTTAATTACTTCACCACTGCTTTTATGAGTTAATTGTATAATTTTAAATGAATTCACTTACAACAATATTAAAATTATAATGGACAATCTGGCACTAGAAGAAGTATTTTCAAAAGGACTTAATAATTTTTATTAAGTTATTTTTAAATTGATGGGTTTCTTCCATGGGTTCTCTCAGGAAAATTATTCTAATAACTCTGGATCTGAGTAACTGCAGCAAAAAACACTGAAGATATATTCCCTTCCTTCATGCAGTGTGAATATGAATCTTCTGAGCAACTGTAAGAAAGAATCATAATTTATGATATTTGTTCATTTGTTTGGTTTTGAGATACTTCAGAGTGTTGCTGTCAATAGGGTAATGCTTAAATATACGGAGAATAAGTTCATTCTTAAAAATTGTAGTTCAAATTCTCCAGCTGATACCCTTCTACAATATAAGAGTCAGTCACACCTGAACTGTAGAGATTACCCCTTTTCACTAGTTTGGTTTTTAAGAGCATAATTATCTTTAATGAAATTATTATGATTTTGAGGACCAAGAGAAAATCACAAAACCATATCATAACACTTAAAGATATAAAACCTACACCCCTGTCAACACTAGTGAATCTTTCTTATTTATTTCCTTGCTCATCTCACGGATACAAAATTAGGATTTCATTAGCATGGATTCTATGTTTTTTAGAGCTATGTGCTATGAACTATTGAAACATGTAGGCTTTACATGTTTCTGCTTTAATCATCCATAGTGATTGAAATAACAACCCTGTGAAGTGCGAATAAACCCAAAGTTTACACAGGCAAATGTCCTGAGCTGAATCCTGGGAAGGTAACATGTCTTCAGTGATCATTAGAAAACACAGCTCGTCTTTACCAAGATAATATACTTCTACACTTGCAAAGAGGAAACTGCATGAATTAGGAAGAAGGAACTGCCCCAAAGATATGATTTCTTCAACTGTGATAGCACAGACTTAAAAAAAAAAAAAAAAAAAAAAAAATCAGGTGTTGCATTTTCAATCTATATTTTTACTGCTGTTGCTTACAATATCACTCTATCTCCAAAAAAAAATCCGTAAGCAATTTACTGAGCTGTAGTGCTCCAATTGTTCAGGCATAAATGAGTATTGCATTTTAGTATACTGTAAATCAAGAAATCAGTCTGAAAAACATTGCATTTTCAGTTCTATATCTCATGGAAATACTAAAGAAATTCTCAAGATATTCAACATTAAACCAGAAATTAGGAGTACAACTGAAGATCAGTTCCAAATACAGTTGAATGAACTCCAATTGGTTAGGTTAACAGACAAGATAACTAGTAGGGTCTAGTCTACTTTGAATATGGAAAGAATATTAACAGGAAAGAAAGTCCCTGGAAGTCATTGTCACTGTGAGTCTTATATTCAAGAAGTTATAAGGATACTGTTGTATGCTTAAAGGAAAAAAAGCACATTATGGATTAGACCAGCTGTAGAGATAAGTCTGTAATTTTGCTACAGGCTACAGAAATGTACTCAATGATACATAACTAGCACCAGCATAAAAGAAACCCAAACACATCGAAAAAAAAGAATTGGATTATAAAAAAGAGAATGGGCAAGGCAAACCGAAATCTGAATACAGACTGTGACAGTGGTTGTCAGCAGAGACAAGAAAAAGAATCAGAGGATCTGGGTGTTGTACTAATTCATACAAAACTGATCTGACACAAAATTTGATTAAAGGAGATAAAGAGGATAATCAAAGTGAATTTGGTGTTCATTCTATCTTAAAAAGTAACATCTTTCTAATAGTGGCCATTCTTATACCTGATTGCATTCATATTGACTTAAAAAATTTATCCATTCTGTCATAGTAAAGAAACCATAGTTAAGATTACAAGCATTCAATTAATTTTTTCAGTTGAACCTGGCAAGGATAGACAAGACTGAAAGAGTAGAAGGAAATAACTGTTTTTCCTGGACTGTCTTGTCTTCTGATTGTTTGTAATTCATGCTGAAAAAAGAACAACACATACATATACATTTTACATATGAAGTTTACACATCATATAGTTCAGTCAGCATGCAAGCATACTAGGGAATGATGTAGAAGATTTATGTTACAGACCTGAAGGCCATAACAGAGCTGTAAATGCTTCCTGTCACACGTGGGTACTGAGATTCAAACAGAGGAAGCATTACACCTGTCTGATGGAGATATAATAACTTAATGAATGCTTATAGAAGTCCAGAAAAAGCAACATCAGGTACTCTGCATATTCCTGCTACTGCTTCTATATAAGAAACCCACTTTGTGTTAATGAACTATTTTCACTTATGTTGACATACCCACTTAGAACAGCCTATGGTTATTCCCATCAGAGGGCTGAAGTGAGCGCTGAATTGCAATGAATCAAGGCTTACTTTTATAATAATGCATTATATAAACAGCAACTCCTGCCTGGTACATATCAGTAAAATAAAAGTCCTGTTGACAGCCATTTTAGTTTGATGGATTAGAATTTATCCTTGGACAACTCTAGAAGTTTCCTCTAAACACAAAAAGACAAACAATCCTGTGCTGAAAATAATTAATAGGCATCAACATTACTGAATGTAAGAATACCATATATTTCTAGTTGGAGAATGTTACTTTATTTAGTACTGACTGTCATGAATTTTTGGGGTGATCCTCATCTGACATAAACCAGGATGTTTAGAGTAGAAAGGTCCATAAGGGCAACACCATTTGGTACTAATTAGTTTTGAAAACTTTATCAAGCAAAACTCTTCTCCGTTTACACTACAATGAGTATTTTCCACTGACCCTCCTAAATTTAGTCTGTAGAGAAAGACCTCTTCATCAGGCCACATTCATCAAAGAAATTTTCTGCTCTTTAGAAAAGGAAAATGTCACACCTATCTTCAAAAAAGGGCAGGGAGGAAGATCCAGGAATGGCAGACCAGTAAACCCCAGCTCAGTGTGTAGGAGCCCCAAAGCCACTACCAGATAGAAAATGGATTCCAGAATAGCCAAAGCAGATTTAACAAGGACAAATTACACCTAAACGACTTAACTATTTTTAGTGATAAGACTGATTCTGTACATGAGAGGACAGCAGTGATATTATTTTGATTGTAGTGATTGTTTATCAGAGCATCCTATAGCATCTGTTGCCAAACTGGGAAGGTAATGCTCAGATGTCAGTGAACTGCAAAGCAAAAAAAATATTGGCTGGACTTGAGAAAAAGTGGAAAAAATTCAAAATTTAGCTGAAAGCCAATAGTGAACAGTATTTCTCATTGGTTTGATATAAGAGTCAAAGCTGTTTAATAGAATCATCAGCAACCTGGATAGAGGAATAAAATGTGCCTCTGCAACCATCTTGGTAATGCCAAACCAGGAAAAGAGAGGTTGATGCACTGGAGAGCAGGGCTATAAGTTAGAGGGAATTTGGAGAGATAGAAGAACAGTCTGCCCAAAACCTCCTGGGGTTTAACAAAGGCGGGTGAAAAGTCCTGCAGTTTGGAAGTAGTCACTATGCACAGTACAGGCTGGGTACTGACTGGCTATAAGGAGGCTTTGCAGAAAAGGACCTCAATGTCCTGCTGTACAAGCTAAGCATGGGTGTCCTAAAAGTAATAAATGATAAACACATACCAGTCTGCAGTAGTGAAAGTACAGCCAGAAGGTCAAGAGAAGTGACAGTTCCTGCCCACTGGGCAATCATGAAGCTGCATCTGGAGTACTGTTTCCAGTTCTGGGCTACCGAGTAAAGAAAGACTTGGAGATCCTGGAGTCCAATAGAGATCATTGAAATGGTCAGAGAGCTAAAATATGTGATGTAAAAGATGATAATAAGAGATCTGTGTTTCTTGCAGAAATATAAGTAGGGGAAGATCTAGTTGTGTTCAGCTACCTGAATGGTAGATGGACTCAGATTTTTCTTGGAGATATACAGGGAAAGGACAAAAGGCAGAAAAAGAAGATCTATCTGAACATAAGAGTTTTTTGCAGTGACAGTGCTTAAGATCTGTAACATGATACAGGGAATCTGTGCAGTATCCACCCTTAGAGATATCCAAAACTTGATTAGGGCACAGCTCTGTGAAACCTTCAAAATTCCCCCTGCTTTCAACTTTGGGGATTGGCACAGATGACAAACAGAGGTCTTTTCCAACCCAGTCCATTCTAGAACACTATCATATTCTCTAGAAGACAAGTATTTACATGAAAAGACAAGCCTGAGGTGAGTAGCCTTTGTTAGCAATGACCAAATGGGACTCAATATTGCTGCAAGTTTGTCTTGAAGCATGAGCTTCGATTGTGGTCTATGCAATGGACAGGCATAGCCAAGGAAACTGGAGAAGCCTGACCTCTCTGACATGTTTGACTCCTAAAGTATTGAAAGATTGACAGCTTTCATTTTACATAGTTTGATATATTTCCTAAGAACCAGGAAATATTTTTGATTTTTTAAATACAAAAAAGGGCCTTAACATACCTTATGCATATTAAGACAAGCATCTCAGAAATCAGAAACATTAAATTATTAATTATTGAATAGGAAAATATATTTTAATATATGCAAATACATAGGAATAGGTACAATTGAGCATATGAAAAGTAATATTAAAATTAAATATAATAAGAATTATTTTATAATTAAATATTCATGAAGTAGAATAAACTCTGTAACAGAGGTCATGTGCACAGCAGTCTTTAGCATCTCTGGCAATAATTTATTAGTGAAATTGTGTATTCAATTAATATTGTATTATTTGATAAAACATTTATGTAGATCCACATCTGATATAGGAGCCCTATAACTGATATACAGTGAATTGCTGCTCAGAAATGTTGAGAATGGTATGAAACACTTGAGGACCTTCAGGCCTATTTCTGCAGAAGTATCACGTGGGTTATATCTTGAAGAAACACTCCAGAACGTGGAGAAAGGAACGTAGGAATGCAACACTTCACTAAAGGACTTTTGCACTCTATCCATCTCACTAATCCTATCCTATTCCCTAGAGCAAAATTCATAAGTTACTTTTTTCTGTTTTGTTGTTGCCTATATTTCCCACCTAAATGAAGAGCCAGTATCACTGGGTTTTGGTTATAAATAAAGTGTTACTGTCAGAGCTCCAGTCCACTGTATGGCTCTGTTCCAGTTTGCAGCTAGAATGCTTTGGACTTCTATCATCTGATGCATATTTCTTTTCACATGGTGGTGGCAGAGTTCTTTCTAGTTTATTAGAACTCTGCAGGTGTGAAACTAAAAGGTACCCTTTAAATGGCTTAGGCAGATACCTGATTTTCTGAGATCTGACAGGGCACTTAAAGCAGGGAAAGACAAATTTATGTTATTATACATAGCATCCAGTTATGTATAATTCCTTCTAGTCCTGAACTCTTCATACTTTCGTGCCTGCATTACAGCAGAATACTGCATATCTGTAATCGTCATTCAGTAAAATACAAAATATGAATAACTGTCTACATTTCTTTTCTGAATCACACAGGGCTGTTTCATTTTGTCTAGCACTATTTAGTATATCATTATTCATTATTTTTTCCTTTGCAACTCTCATCTGCCAGAAATGTTCAGCTTTATTCACACCCTCAGGAAACACAAGAAGGCTCTTCTACACAGTCAACATACATTGAAATTTTGCCTCTTATATGGACAGAATATCCCCTAAGAGACCATGTAACATCTGTGCTTTCTGCCAGTGTGAGAAAACTGGTCATGCTACTGAAAAGCAGCAATGGCAGCACCAGGCAACCTACCTTGCCCTCCAATCTTTTCCCTGCTGCTGGACAAAGAAATAAAAAATATTTTGCAAATCAGTTGGACTAATAAATTTTACCACCTGCTAGATGAGATGGAGTTATAAACAATTTCCTTGGTAGTTTTCCAGCTGCCAGACTGTCCTAAACCTTGACTGGAGGGAGAATTTTTAGAACAAAAGTATATACTGATCCTTCTCCCCAGAAAATTGGAGATGTGTTAGGAAATAAAAGATTAATAGAACTAATAACAGTACATAGCCTTTCAAAATCCTCTGTACTCCTGTAAAATGTACAAGATGCTAGCAAAAGCTTTAAAATTATATCCCTACTATCCGTATAGATAATTTTAAAAAATATGACCTCAGTAGAAAGGGCTCGTGTGTTACAGTATGTAGATAGCTAAGGACAGTTTGCCTGAATATCTCATGAAAATTGAGTTATGACTGTCCCGTGACTGGTAGTTAACTGGTAAAATCATCTCAATGGTTTTATCCTTCTGTCATCTTAAATTCTTAAATATGCTGTGGATTTTTTTTCCTTATTTGTTATACAGCTTGACCCTCTTCTACTGGGCTAGTCTTGAATAGTCAGTGTCCTGCCCCCCAGAATTTCTGCTATGAGGCAGTATCATATTTAGCAGCTTCCACATATGAACAGCAGATGGTTTGAGCTTAATATACATAAGCATATGTGACTGTATGTTACCATCCTTTAGTTCTGTTTAACCCTTCAGCAGCTCTTTGCCTTTGCCATTTAACAGTCTTGTTTGGAAATAGTAAGGAATTCATACGGTGATAACATGATTACACTAGCGATTGGTTTTCCTTTTTTTTTAATATTAATTTGATAGCTAAGAATAAACTGCTTGGCTGGTCAGTGGATATGAAAAGCTGTTTTGTTTCCAGCAGCTTGCAGCTCCTCCATGTTTAACAGCAGACAGACATGCAAAAGTAAAAGTCACAACACATCATTTGTGAGACAGTGCTTCCAGCCACTGCTACCAACCACAATTTTATTAATTTTCAGGATTCCATCCCACTTTACTCTGTTCTTATTTTCTCTTTCTGTTTTATGCAATAGCAAGGAAGTCTACCGTTCTGGTTCTTGCTAAACTACCAAATTTTTTTTGTGCTATTTTACTTAGAATTATGAAAGTGCTCTACATTCTTATGAAAATACTTATGTTGCATGGTTTTGACATTGCTTCAGGTCTCAGGTAATTATTCAAAATGTCAGATACAGACAGGACTTACATGAGCTCTGCTGAGTGCTTAGCAACAGAAGTCTGAGTATATATGCACCTGCTTTCTGCCCCTCTCAGAAAGCTTGCAACTGACCAGATTTCCTCCAAACATACAGGAATGGAAGTGGAATTGCCTGCCACTCTTGTGCTTTACCAAGTTAATCCCCTTTAGCCCCTAAAGTACTGATCATTGATGCGGTGTTGCCAGATAGCAACCCTTTTTTCCCAACAGGAAAGATTTTTAATACCAGCATGATTAGCTGTTTGTATCTACTGGATGTTGCTTTTTAAAAATACCTTGTACTTTTTATAAAATATATGACTTGGTTTGCGTATCTATTAAGTGCAAAAGCCTGTTCAGAAAGAGAACAACATTGGAAGAGTTTGAAATTCCCACTCTAGTAGTGTTATTAAATTAAACTGAATTTATAATCCTTTTAGGCTATCCATACAACTATTCAGAAACCATTGATGCTGAATGACAGAAGAAAATCCCATTTAACATCTGCCAATCTCTGTCCACCTTGGTATCCTGGTATCTAAATATGACCCCAGAGTCATATTGGAAGAGGAATTAAATTATGGAAATGGCAATTAGGTGCTTGATTCTCAATTATTTTGCTATGGAAGTTGAAGAAAATTAGACACCAAACTACTATGTATTTATAGCTGTTCCTGCCTGATAGTATACTGCTTCAGTGAAAACACAAATTTAATCATGCTAATAAATTAAATGCCACATTTTAACCAGACTTCCTTTCCTATATACTTATGTTAAAAAGGCTATCATAATAAGGTTTCATTAACCATAAGGTTATTTAATTTAATATACAGACTATTGGCTATAACATCGTTAAAAACCCTAAAAATATTTTAAACAGCAAGCAATTACAGAGATGCTTGGGGGAAGAAGGCTTATAAAATGAACACTGAAGAAATGAACAGTAGTTTCCCACAGGAAAATTAATGTAAATGGTCTTTATTTCAATGTTGTGCAAAACTGGGGTAAGAACATTTATTTTCTTGTCAAATGAAGAATAATGAAAAATAAGTAGTCAACTAAAATATATTAATTCTTATTTCAAAATAAGCACAGGCTGTTGTGCAAGAAAGAATTTTAGATATTGGATATTTTGCAAGAAAGAATAAACTCACTGAAAGTCATTGAATATGAAAAGATTATTTATCCCATAGCCAATAGTCTTCACTCATGAGATATCCACCACACTGTAGTCTAGATTTGCATTTTTTCCATCCAGCGTAATTTTTGCTTTCTTTAAAATATATTTTTACTTAAATTTTGTGCTGCAAAACTCCTGGGCCACTTTTGCATATGCTGCTTGTTTCTACCACATTTGAATGTAGAAGATGGATTCTAGATACCGGTGGATGAAACCAGTACCCAGGGTCAGCCAGCACAAATTGCAGCCACATAGGCACTGGCAGGCTGGTGACAGTGAAAGAAGGAGAGAAACTTCAGGCTATTCATAGCTATTCACATATACTGACAAAGCATAGGAATACCCAGTTAACAAATTTGCTTTTCAAATGCATAAGCCTGTATATGAAACAGGGGCATCCTGGGATGAAATAATTTATGACTTAATGCGAAAAGTGTACAGTTTTGTTTTGTTTAGTTT
>JAVHNG010075356.1:25111-38692 GCA_034783435.1 Agapornis swindernianus | reverse complement strand
CCTTTTGGAAGGGAAAGTGAGGAGCTACACTAATGCGGGTTGCACAGTTTCAAAAGGCTCTGCGCGCTGAAACTGTTAATTTAATCATATCCCATTGGTTTTGCCAGTATACTCACAATGGGTCTAAAATGCGGGCTATTAAGTTTGATGTGCCTTGTAGTGTCCTGAGGTTCCTAAGACTTTTGAAGAAACAAATCTTCGTTTTCACTCTTGTTAAGGAACCCTTCTTCCAGTTTCTTCTATTATAAATTATCTACCCCTGTGTTTGCATTCTCCAAATCTTCTTGTATGAGCTTTTCTATACTGTAAAACCTCAGTTTACATGTACAAAGCACTTAACAAATGAACTTATCCAGTTTGGTTATAGCTTAGCGTGTCCCATTTACAATACAGGGATTGGTTTTGGAATTTAAGTAGCACTTCAAGTTCAACCTCTGTCCCACATGTTGATTTAGCTGTTGATGTCCTACAGAGAATGTCACTCTCCTATTAAGAGCTTGAATAATTTTAAATTGACATCTCAGATACATTAACAATGCATAAGGCAGAAACATGATATGATTGACATGGAGATATTTTAGTTAGAAAAGTCCTGAATGTAAACTTGACAAATTAGCAAGTGAGACATGGAGACCACAGGAGAAAGAGAACTGGGGAATGACGTGATATTTTTTACAAAATTGTTTTTCTGATAAAGTCACATTTCAAGCTGAATGATTAGCACTTACTCAGCAGATCACCATGCACTGACCTTGGCAGTATCACTGGGGTCAGATTTGCATACATATTCACACACATGAATAGTTCTCAAATTTTCCATTACATTAGGCACAAACAGGTTTCTTTTCTCTGTCATCATGCATGAATGTCTCCTCCTGCCACCATATTCCTCTTGAAATTAAAATAGCATGTTTGTCCTTATGGTAACTCATCATACTGGTGCAGTACGTCCCTATAGCTGTCTCCCCAAAAAGCCTAGTGCCTGATGTTTTTATTTACTACCCCATGCTGTGGCATCCAAGGATCTGCAAGTTTCTGAAGCTGGGATGGAACTTGAGTGTAGAATTGCTTCTTTCAAGAATTAGGCTAAAAGCATATAAAAAAGCCTAGTGCCTAGTGGTTTTATGCAGTAATTCCTGTTCTTCTGCAGTAATTAATTAATGCTAAAACACTAATCATTCATGCTTGGGATGTGGTATCACCTGCTTTTGGATCACTGTCATCGATTAATACTGTGTAATTCTAAGAACTTGATAAAGCCTGTCCTATTATCAGATATTACCTATTAACACTAAGACTTGTACCACAACAGCAATGGAGAAAAGGCTTGATTCTTTCTTCGTAAATAAGGTGGGGTTAATATGTCTTCTGCTCCTACTGAGCACATAACAACACCTGGAAGTTACCTGGAAGTTCTATAGGCAAAGCTCCTTGTTCCTCTGATGCCTTCTGTAATGTTTTGTTTTCAAGGTGACTTAGCTCTCTAGCAAAGCCAATGACTTGCTACTAGATTTGCACAGGATAAGGAAGTCCCACTTCGTGAAGGGTTTTTAAATTTTGAGAGATGAATTTGCTGAATGGAATGGATTTGCTGATGGGTCTAAATGAATCATGATCATCTGCAAATTGTTTATATGTGGAAGATTTTTATATTACAGTATTTTTATTTTATAGCAGTTATATTATTTACATAAATAATACAAAATAAAATCAATAAAATATTGTTTGATTTGTAAAAATTGAAATATGTTGCTCTAAAAATCTCTCAAAATGGAACTAAACCTGAGAGAATAATTTAGCTGATCAGTCTGTATGTGTCAACCCTATACTGATGAGTGTATCAACATAACATTTGTTTAATGGCACAGATTAGAGACTCAGAATCCGATGCAGTTCTTACACATATGTGAAATTCTTTAATATATTCTGGTTTCTCTGTCATTATGGGGTGACACAATTCTGCAATAAATCTTGTATCATATTTTCCAGTCTTATGAATTATGGATGTCTTAAGTATTAATATCAAATGGGAATAATGCAATATTTTGTGTCCAAAACACAATCTAAAAAACCCCACAACAACAAAAAAAACCACAACAAAACCAAAACCAAACAAACAAAAACCATTTTGTTCAGGAATTTTCAGGTTTAGCTGGAAAATTTGTCTATTAAAATTTTTCCAATCAGCCTTAGCTGTTTTTCATTGTTTTCAACACTTTCTGGTCTAGAAAATAATACAATCTCTCTTTACAATGACATTTTTAATGGTATAGCATCATTTACTGAGGTTAGTAAACTGCATAATCTCTATGCTCAGATACCTTGTGAGGAAGAATTTTAATATACAGAACGAATTTCTATATGGTGAAGTTTTCTCTTCTTGCCATTTTTGACAGCTGAAACTGAAGTCCCTGTGACAGTGCTGCTCAGCTGTTAACTACAAAGGGTACTCATCTCAGCAAAGAGATGTCTGCATTGACAGTATGAAAAAAAATTCAGTTTTTATGATTTATGTATAGGATCTCATACTCAGTACTGTAGGGGAAGTGTAATTGGAAAAACCTCTGGGAACTATTTGGTTCAAACTCCTGCTCAAAGTAGGGCTAACTTCAGAGTTATGTCAGGTTATTCCTGGCCTTGTGATGAATAGAGATATCACATCTTCTCTGGGCCCCTCTTCTACTGTTTTCCCTGTGAATCATTTTCTCTGTGAATATTCTATTTTTCCTTCTTCAATCAAATTTCCTTGGTTGCCTCTTGTGATGGTTGCCCCCTTCTCCTTTCGCAGTGTCTCACAAAAAAAAAAAAAAGTGCGAACTCTATTCCTCTGTAACATTTAGGTTGTTGAGGGCAGTACCTAGATTCTAATTCTCTTCTCCATGATAAGCAAAATCAGTTCTCTCAGAATCTCCTCTGTCATATATATACTCCACCCCCTTGACCAGCGCAATGAACCTCTGTTGGATGCATTTGCTTTTGCTGATCCCTGACTTGCTCTGGAGGGCCCCAAACTGAGTACAGTATTTCAGATGAGGCATCACAAATCCTGAAGAGATGGAATCAGTCACTTTCCTTGACTTCTGACTACGCATTTTCTAATACTGTGTTTTATGCAGCTATTCTTGTTTTCTGCAGAAGCGTACTTCAGGTACATGTTCAATCTATTGTCTACATGGACAGATCATTCTCAGCAAAGGTATTTTCTCACCAGCTGGGGCCCAGGCTTTAGTGTTGCATGAGGTTGTTCTACTCCACGTGGAAGAATTTAATTTGCCTTTGCTGAACATCATGAAACTTCTCTCAAACGAATCTTTCAGCTGAAAGGCACCGTTCAACCTGCAATGTACCAACCTATACGTAATCTACATGGGAGTTCAGTTCATCAGGAAGGTGCCTCAGGACATAGAGCATGCAAATGAGAAATTTCTAAAAATTTAAGGAAATAAGTACAAATAATAAAAGAACTTCTCTGTGTATATCTAACAAACCCCTTAGTCTGTGGCTAGCCTACCAGTGCTGCAGAAACCTAAGCAGCATTTTGAATATTTGGGTCTGGCTTTTTTGCAACACTGAAAACAGTAATATCTGAGAAAATAGCTTAATTCACTTATTTATATTCGAAGCAATAGCATGTCTCTCGAATTTGAGCCGTACGTTCACTGTAGTAATTTTAGAAGTATGTTGCAGTTTTCAGTGTATTTTGTAGGTGCACATAGCAAAAGTATTTTTATCGCATCTTTTCAATTTGCTGAGTTTGTGATTGAGTTTTTCCTGCATTTGTCATTTTTGTATGTCATGCTTTAACCTACATCAGTAATGTTTGCATAGCACGAACAGTGCCTGCTGTACCTTGACTTATCACATTTACTTCCACCATTGTCAGTTCAATTGGACAAGAAATGGTTATAGCCTTTTTGAAGGTCATATATGATTCAAGGAGGAATTTCTTACCTATGTGAGGGATGCTTTTTTTCTAGATCCTGTTCTCATTCCCTTTAATCTGATTCTACACAATTTACACCCATCAGCTACCTCAGTGCAGCTGCACACTATTTTGTTTACGCTCAAGCACTACCTAAGGTATATTTATAGCTCAAACCTTTGGTTATTAAAAGATCTTTAATATTCTCATGCATAATTGTAATTACCATCTGCAAAGAGAAAGGGAGCAATCTATGCAAAGATTTTCAAGTAAGCCATAATCTCATGTTTCAGGGGAAAAAAAAAAAGGGTTGTCATTAGAGTCATTGTTTCTAAACAGTTGACTCCAAGGATAAAAAGTATTCAAGGCTTAGATGAGCTTTGAAGCAAGAGTGTAGGAGGGATCAAGGGAAGGAGGTCACCCTCCTTGCCAAGTTATGACCATGAAAGAGAGCTACAGTACTAGCACAAGATATCTCTGTGTGGACGCAATACAGCTATCATATATAGGCAGTATCACAGCCACCACCAGTAGCTGTGCAGATCAAAGCTGGTGGATGTGTCCTGGATGTTGTTGTTTTTTGTTTTGTTTTGGTTTTTTTTAATAGAAGAACATCTCAGTAGTGTCGCCTATGGTCCAGGAGAAATATGATGATACCGCTGAGAGCATTGTCGGCTCTAAAAAGTATGAAAGATCAGAAAAAGAAACTACCAAAGATGTTCAAGCAGGGAGCTGGAGCAATGGGTCATGTGGTGATTTGCCATTAGGGGATTAAAGTCTGGTCTTTAAAACTCCGAGTTTTATATCTACTCTGAACACCAATTTGTTTCACTGCCTTTTAAGTTAGGCAACTGCACACAATCAGTATGTTCTCAGGTTAGGGGGTCACACTTGCTTTGAACTGTTCTGCATTCAGTCTGTACAACTTTTGCGACGTTTACAAGGAAAAAGGCAGGGTCTAGAAGTTAAATTTAAAGCATATAAGCAAAAGTTCACCCAATATAATTGCACATCAAACTATTTCTGTTCTGTAAATAACAGATTTATAGCACTGGGAGGATATTTGACTCCAAATCTTCTTCTTGTGTAAATTGGTGTAATCCCACAAAAATTTGCAGAGAGGTAACAAACAAAAGAAAAGGGTGAAATTCATAGGCAGGGTAATGGTGGAATTCCTAGCATAGAAGGTAGTTAGTCTACCAATTCCTTCGTATCATGGATTAATACTTGTGGGCAATGGTAGGGCAATTCTGTAACTCATAACAGTTATCTTAGAGTGAAAAAACACTCTGTGTTTTTTCTGTGAAAAAACAGAAATGGAAAGCTGGTGTTATGTTTCATTGAATATCCTTACAATATACAAGATACAGACCAAAGTGTCATATTATGGGTTAGGAAAAAAAAGACTAGTATAGATCAGTTAAAAAAAGGGTGGTGCTAGAAATGAATGAGACAGAGAAAATGTCAACATTAAATATTTTTTGTGTCGGTTTCAAAACAAAATAGTGACAGTAACCAGGTCTTTAAATATATTAATTTACAAAATAAAATGTTTTAAAAAGTGGGGTAAATATGTTTTAGATGAGGTAGATGTATTCAAATAAGGAGGTCCTTATTCACCTTAGGGGACTAACGGTGCTAGACAATGTAATAGCTGAATCACTAGCGATTATATTTGAGAATTCTGAAGAACTGAATAACAAACTATTATTTATCCTTGAAAAGGAGAGTATGGAGGGCTTGGAAAGTTATAGCTCACAGCACTCAAATTTAATGCCTGCAACGAATCATTAGGCAATCAGTTTAAACATCTAGGAGGTAAGACAGTGACAAAAACCTATTCAACATTAGTTCTTTAAGAATAAATCAAGCTGAACAACCTCTTTTTTTTTTTTCCTTAATATAAACCAAGTTACTTAAAGGGTAAAGGGTAAGGAAAACCTAATGTATATAACATACTTTGACTTCAGCACAATTTCTTGTATTGTCTCAAATGGTTCTGTGATTATGTGGCTCTCAGAAGCATGCTGAGGAAGCATGGTGATGATGAAATCATCATCAGGTAGGTGTGCAATTGGCTAGAAGAAATATCACTGAGAACATGCTTTATCACCAACCTTAGAAGACATCTTAAATGCTCAAAGGAGACTCTTCACAGATCCGTTATAATTTCTATAGTGAGAGAAGATGGTAAAACATTCTATTTATACTGTTTGCTGCTGATACAAGGCAGGTGGGGCTACTAAAGCCTTTAGACCAAGATGAGGATGAGACAAAAAAGCTATCTGTTGAAATAGAACCAGTGTCACGAAATAACAAAGATCAAAAATGAAAAGCAATGGATAACAAAAAAGAATATGAGACACATCATGAGATCAGGTTTACAAAAGCAAATACTCTTTTCAACTACTTTTTGGTATGTATGGGCAGTATTATTTTGAGCTCAGCAAGTTGGAGTGCCTACTTGGTATATGGGAGGTCAACTTTCATTGTGATTGCTACAGGGTAGATCAAGACTGTGCAGTGTTGTGAACTGAGGGAAGATTCAGGGTGGGTGGGGAAAGAAAGGGTGAGACCTGTACAACATGATGATCATACATCATAACGACATCCTAATAATTCATCATTCTTGGTGAAGAGTTGAAAAGGAAGCTATTTCCTACCAAGATGAGTGAACAAAAATAATATCCTGACCAACTGCAAAGCTTGGATGCGTATTTGGATATAAGGAAAAAATTCTTTCCTGTTAGGGTGGTGAGATACTGGAATGAGTTGGCCAGGGAGGCTGTGAGTGCTCCATCCCTGGCAGTGTTCAAGGCCAGGTTGGATGAAGCCTTGGGTGACCTGGTTTAGTGTGAGGTGTCTCTGCTTATGGCAGGGGCTTGGAACTGAATGAGCTTTAAGGTCCCTTCCAAACCAAACCAGACTGAGTCTGTGGCATCCTAGAAGGCATAATGCGAAGGCCATGGCATGGAGGTGGACTTGCATGTAAAGGATTTGGGCTTGCAAGTGGGTCATTTTGCTTATCCTGAGCTCTTTCACCCAACTGTGGTAGCACACTGCTTCCTGCGGCCCAGTCACAGGTTGGGGGGAAAAGCCCAGATTTGTTCTCTCTGTACAGAACTCTGCCAGAATTTGGGTACAAGTATCCAGCTGAGGGGAAACATATAGTGTGGAGGTGGACAGGGTAACCCTGCAGTTTGGGGTGGTTAGTTCTCTTCAGACAGTGATTTTCAGTGTGTGCATCTGTGGGATCTGAGCGATGTGCTCTTAAACAGCTGGGATTATAGTCCTTGCCATTGCTGCAGGACCTTAGCATCTCTGTGTTGATCTGAGGAGTGCTTTGAAAATGTAATCCTTTCCCAAGTTTCAACTTTTCAACCCTGTGGTTCTCCATTAAACTCATAATGTGCTGAAACATGACTGGGGCAGATTCAGAAACCTCAAAGTGGAATTGCTTTAAAATAAAGTCAATAATACCTAGAATGCCTTGCATTCCTCTCTAATGCAAGGAAAAGCCTTAGTACTTGAGGTGACCTGTCTCCACATGTTGCTTATTTGGGTTTGTTTTCTTACCCTCAGTGGCTGGGGTTCCCAATGCAGTGATGAACTGGGTTGTTCTGGAGGGTAAGGCTGTCTAAGGAAGACTTGCACTATCCCTGCTCCTCCTGCAGGATTTGGGATTATGCTGTGCAAGATGATACCTTTAAATGCTTCTAGGAGATGAGCTCAGCCCATGGGAATGAGCTGCTCATAAGAGTGTCACTCAGCTGTGTTAGGGAGATGATGAAGTGAAGCTATTTGTTATATTCCTGGGTCTATTGAAAGCTACTCAAAGCCAAGGAGCAATCCATGTACTCGGAGATGTTCACAGTGAGGAAATGTTCCTTCACTGTTGATGGAACTGCTGAAAAAGCTCCGCTTGCGGTGCTTGGGACTGGGAGCTGTTTGTGAAACCCTTGTTAAATTGGCATGGAGCTTGTTATTGGGAAAATAAATCCGGTTCCTATAGAAACCGGTTGCTTGCGCCTGGTGGGGCTGTAGAACAAGTCTCTTTCAATAATTGCACACTGTCCTGATGAGGCATCATTTCTGTGCATTATGCAGTGTTCCACCAGCATCAACTTTCCTGTCAGGAGCTGCTAAGGGGATTCTCCTGTATTTTATGAAGGGGAAAAATAGCTGTGGAAAGGTGAAAACAGCATTTTTCCAATTGCTGTTACTAGCTTAGACCCCAAGGACAGCTTTTAGGTGGGATTTTGAATAGACCCTTCATCAGGCACACAGCTTTGGGATGGTGCAGGTCATCCACAGCTGCAAAGTCAGTCAGGACTCCAGGGGCACAATTAACCCCATCACTGATCCCTGGTGCTGCATTTTCTCTATTGTTTCACCTATAGACTAAACAGACTGGACAGAAATACATCTGCTCTTGTGTATTGTTAATACTGACAAATAGAGCCAGTGTGCTTTAATTCTTCATGTCAAATTGTCCATGTTTCAAAGTGAGGCACTGTGTTTCTGACTGATTGAGTTGTGGCAGAAGGCACTGGCACTTAATTGCTGCTTATAATCAGTCTGGTCCTTAGATGAATTCCAATTTCCAAGGAACCCCGCAGGACCTGCACAGATCAGGGCCAACTTGCTCTGATCTGGTTGAACAGGCTCATAATAGCGCTACCTGGGCTTAAACAAAATGGGTACTTAGTGAAATGCAATTCCCTTTCTTTGTCACCGGTAACTTTAATCAGTGTTTTGGGAACACTGAGGGAATCTATAAGCATGCTCAGCTCTATGGCTGTTGGTAGCACAGTCCCAGACCTCTGAAGGTTCCCGCTGGCAGTAGCATTAACACAGCTGAGCTCATTCTGTTGCCGTCTCTGTCAATGAGTTGGAGTCCTGCTGCGTTAGAGTTGGGAACAGGGGAAGAGAAAGGATTTGTCCAGATAAAAAAGCAAATCCTGGGAGAATTAACTGGTTTGGACTTCATAAACTTCCTTAAACTCTCTAAGCCGTAAGCCTGGAGTACAAACCTGATGAGGAGCAGCTGAGGGAGCTGGGGTTGTTTAGTCTGGAGAAGAGAAGGCTCAGGGGGAACTGCTCTCTACAACTGCCTGACAGGAGGTTGTAGTGTGATAAGCGTTGGTCTCTATTCCCAGGTAACAAATGGCCTCAAGCTGCACCAGGGGAGGTTTAGGCTGGATCTTCAGAAACATTTCTTCACCAAAAGGGTGCTCAGGCATTGGAACAGGCTGCCCAGGGCAGTGGTGGAGTCACTCTCCCTGGATGTGTGGATAACATGTAGATGAGGCTCTTAGTGACACAGTTTAGTGGTGGACTTGGCAGTGCTGGAGCAATGGTTGGATCTGATGAGCTTAACGGTCTTTTCCAGCCTAGTTAATTCCATGATTTTAAGATGAATCAGTGAAGGGATACAGTGAGAAGCTGTAGCTATTGCTGGTGTTGAGCCCTGTTGCAGGTAAGTCTGAGCATCCTCAGCACACATAAACCATGTGTGTGCATGTTTATGTGCTGTTTGTACAGGTGGCCCTTTGCATCCATCCCATCAATGAAGCAGAAGAGGAGGAGGGAGCTGCCCTTGTTGCCAGGTGAGCTGTGGGTTGTGCTGGGCTCTGGGCTGAGTCCCTGCGATGGGGATAGGGGACTCTGCCAGGTACCAACCAGGCCACCACGAGACTCTGGCTCTTCACATTCACATGCAAACACTTGCTTTGAGACCCTGCAGAGCTCCTGTCCTGACTGGGGGACAGCTGGATGCAGCTTCCTGTGCAAGTGGTACTTCTTTCCTCCAGTTCTGCATCTTTCACCTCTTGCTCCTCTTTTTAAGAGGCAGGGATTGCACGAAGGTCCCTACTTAGCTTTCCATATTGCTACATCCATTTACACATTTTTATTGTGCCTTTGTTATTTACAGTCTTTTCCAGTGCAAATCCCATTATTTTCTATCATGCTTCAACTACTCTTCCACTCGACCCTGTCTGAATGCACACTAAGTCTGTAATATGTCTTGTCTCCACACAACAGTCAAATGAGCGCAGCACTCAGAAGCAAAGAGAGTGTAAATCTCTTCTCTTTATGGATTATCTCACAAATGCAATTTGTGTTCAGCACCTTACTGGTGAAACATCCCTCCCTTCTCCCCCTCCTTTTCTTTGCTTTAAGGCAGCCATTAACCTCACAAGGATATCAGCTTTATTTTTATGCCACTTATTCAGACTTGCATCATCTGCCCTGGGATCTATTTTCTCTAATGGAAAGCTGGGAAGAGAACATGCATTACATTAGTCTGAGTAACTTCTATCTATGAGAATGTGTTTCTCTTAATAATGCAAATAAGTGTAATTATGAAAGCAGATTAATTGACTGGGCAGTTGAAGTACTTGGATTTCTTGGCTATTATGATTTATATCCATGTTATTTTTACTCGCAGCCAAACTCATGTAGAACAGCTTCTATCTGCTTATTAATCCTAACTCAAAACTGACTGTGTTAGTGTGTTGTTGCATTTTAATGCTTCCATGCAATAGCAGAAGATGTGTACTTGTATACCATTGTGCCTTAGACAAGACGTTAGCCCCAGACTGGAAGAGAAGGACTCTTTTGAATCCATGGATACATTGCAAGCTAGATTTGGACATTATAAGGATTCAGGCAAAGGAGCCTGAAAGTGTTTTAGAGCAAATCTCTAAAGGAAACATGCTGACCTCATTCTCCAAGCCCTGTACTTGGCTCTCACACTCACATGTGCACATGATTACACGTTAGCCAGTCTTTTGCAAGCAAATGCCTCTGCTGAAGATAAAGCCAAGAATTCCCTTTGGAGTTTGTTCTTGTGTTGCTTCAGGTTTTAAGGAGATACTCATTTAAGAGACTTGGAGTTTAGCAGGAAAGGCAAAAGAGAAACCCAAGTGTTAACATTCCTGAACACCCATGGTTGTCCCTAGTCCTAGGTACTCACCTCTCTGCCATCCCTGGCACACCAGTGCAGTTATTCTGTAGGTCAAGTGGTGGTGGAGCCATGCTCTAATTGGTTATCTAATGAGCTGTGTACCTGAGAGAGTGAAATCTGCTTTGGGAGTAGGAGGTACAGGGTTCTCTGTCCCTTCCCTTGAGAGGCTTGAGCATCTCCTTCTGAGCCATTTCGATAGAGAAAGAATACCATCCTCCACAGTAATTACATACTGTGACAATTATGCACTAAAATAGATCCTAAAGGACTGCAAAGAATCAGAACCAGTTCTGTAACCTGCTGCAATGCCTCTCCCACCTTAGTTTTTTCCTTAATAAAAGCCAGAAATGGAATCTGCTCATGAGCAATGCAGATATTTTTGTCAGTCGTTGTGCAGAAAAGGCTTTGGAAGATGACTTTGGACACTTTTGATCCTGAGGGATTTCAATATTTTCTTGAATGCCTCCTCTGTCTGCATGTTGGCCAAAAATTGAGGTAAGAGGTTCTGTCCACCTTCTGTTGGCATAGGGGTTGGTTGGGTGTCACATCTCTGCAACCACGACTATTACCCAATGCCAGTGACTGTTTCGCTGCACAACAGACCTTCAAAGCATTTTTCAGCAGCAACTGGGTTCTCCAAATTACAGAAGTTGTGACATTGGTTGCAAAATAACCCTGCTGGCCTCAGAACTGTGTGTGTATGTGTGTGTTCCACACAAAGCTGTAACACAACGTTCCTCTGGCCCAGAGATGTGATGGTGGTAGTGCCAGGCTGTTAACCAAACCCAGACATAACAGTTCTTCTGACTATATCTCAAAACAGAGGGTGGTCCTGGTGGATCCAAGTGAAGATCCAGATGACATCTTGCAAACTCACAGATTCTGATCAGAAACATTGGTATTTAACATGGTTTTTGATCATGGAACAACCCTGGTAACATTCTTCCCTTTTTTTTTAACCAAAAGGCTTAGCAATAGAATCCCTTTGCCCTACTTAGATGAATGCTTTTGGCAAGTGACTAGAACTGCCCATCCCAGAGGCCACACATCACCCACTTAGGAGATGACAGTGCTGAATGTGAGAGGACTGGCAGACTATGGAGACAGGCTGAGAGAGCAGGGCTTGTTTAGCCTGGAGAGAGAAGGCTCCAGGAAGACATTAGAGCAGCTCCCAGTGCCTAAAAGGGCTGACAAGAAACCTGGAGAGGGGCTTTTGACAAGGGTCTGTAGGGCAATAAATGAGGGGTTAGTGTGAGAACTGCACTGGGTCTTCAGATCTGCAAAAAGGGTTGAGTTGATCCTCCATTTTAGTGGGCAGACTCAGGGTCTCCACCTCCCGTTATGCCTGCTCCATAGAGGCTGGATCAGAGGCATCACCTCCAGGTAGGACATCCTATAGATTTGGGTTGTATGTCTCTAAGCTCACAGGTGACCAGTGATATTTTTCCTATTTATACCAACTTACTGTCTTTGAAAGTTTCATCCTTTCTATGAGATTTAGCTGAAATAAGGCAATAAATCTGGATGTTGTTAGGGCAGGAAGAAGAAAGACTGAGCGTGACTATGTGCTGTCATCAGTTGTCTCTTCCTTAGGCTGCAGGCACGCTCTTTGCAACACTGGTTCTTGTATGGATAGTTTACAACCTCATTTATGAACCTTGCCTCAATCCTCAAAGCTGAGCTACCACTGCATGACGGATGTGTTTGCTAGAGGAGGAGAAGGGATGGAGAACAAGGCCGGCTTCTGTTGTGAGCAGGGCTGAGAAGCTGCCAGCACGTTTGCGGCAATTACAAAAATTCTTCTTTTGTAGACAGTTAATTACTTATTGATTTTGCTGGTGATGGAGAGAGGACTTTAATGAATGGTCTTTTACCAGCACTTTCTTCACTCCTAATTGGGATTCTCCACCAGAATCTCCATGAATCACAGGGATACACAGCCACAGAGCAGCAAGTCCCTGTTGTGTCTGTACTTGCCACATCAACTCACATCCTTCTAGGACTCATTAGGGGGCAACAGCAGGACTGTTATGATTGCACATGTCAGCCTGGCCGGTATCTCCTTTGAAGAATCTGGAATGACCTTGATCTATGCCTATCGAACAAAGAACATCCAGACAGAGGTAAAGGAGAGAACAACTCACAAGGGGGAGGGGTCAGAGGTTCAAAGCTTTTAAAGCAGAAACAGAAGTAGTTGATGAAGCAAACTTCAGAAGGGGGCAGTGCAGGATGTAGGGGCTCAGTGTGGGTGATAGAAGAAAGCAGATGAAGGGGACTGTGGAAAGCAAATTGTATGGGTCATGGGTGAAAAGAGGAATGTGAGGTTTAAAACAAGGGAGCTGAATAATGGAAAGGCAGAAGGTGAGGTGCCTGAAATGGATCTGGGTGCAGAACATAAGGAATGATGGTTGGAAGATGACTACTGGGAGGACAATGTATGGGAAATCTCCCAGTGGGGATGCGGGGCATAGAAGAGAAACAGAGGGGCTGCAGAAAGGAGGAATAATGCTGCCTAAGAAACTCAGGATATCATAACCAACTCTAAGTAAAAAAGCATAATATGTGTAGAGACAGAACACAAGGTAAGGGCATGTTCTCAAAAATGCATTTCAGTTATTTAAGAAATTAATGTGTTTCTAGAATCAGATTAATTCAGAGAATGAAAGGACAGAAATGACAAGATGCAGGT
>JAVHNG010075350.1:0-13410 GCA_034783435.1 Agapornis swindernianus | reverse complement strand
GACCACGGGCATCGAATACAACACCGACGAAGGCATGAAAGTGTCGAGCTTCAAGAAAGTGCCGACCGGCCCGGGCTTAGTGTACATTGAGGGTGGTCGCACGGTGCTGGGCTCGGCCGAGGAAGACGTGACCAACAACCACGACAACATGGAGCGCACGGTGACCATCGCCTCGTTCTACATGGACGAAGCCGAGGTGGCCAACATCCACTGGCTGGAATACCTGCACTTCCTGCGCAAAGACTCGACGGAGGAAAAATACAAGGCTGCCCTGTGTGAGTAGGTTTCCATCCTTGGGGGTATGGTGATGTCATATTGAAAAATATGAAGATATGAGAAAAGATACTGTCATAAAAGGTTAATTCTGTGATTCCCAAACTTCTGCCTCTCCTGTTGCTCTGTAAGGGAAAGCTGTATATATTTGTGACTGGAAATTACTGAGAACTTACACATTGTCAGCCTTCCTGAAAAGGTGTGAAAATTGGATCAGTGAAGAGAAATTCACCAGCAGATCACTCAGAGTCATAAGATTTTAATGCTACCAAACAATGTTGAAACTCCCCTGAGTTTCCTACAGGACGGATGAAGAGGCTTCATCCAGTAGTTGCTTACTACACTGCTCAGGATAACAAAGGCATTGCAGTGGCCTCATCTCTAAGAAGCACTAAGTGACTTGTGCTGTCAGGAAAGATAGGAGAGAAAAAAAAAAAGCAGGGGAAAGAAGATCCAGATATGTCAACAGCATTGCAAAAGGGATTGGTATCCAAGCATAGAGTGGCTGCTTTACAGCTCCATTCTTACCGTAAAAGACAGAAGGCAGTGATGAACGTCCTCCAAATGGACGACGTCATTTGAAGAAGTTAACACATTATAAAAAAGGTTATTTTATACAGCAGCATCAGTCATCTCACTGGCAATAATGACAATATTTTGGCATCATCATTTGGCTTTGATGCACTGGGTTTCTGGTTATTTATTAAAAGGAAAACATAATGTCAGTTAGATGTGCCAAGTATCATTATAAATAGAGCCATGATCACTCGAAAAATCCACCTGGTATGCAAGCTCCTGCAAATCACTCCAGTGTGCTTGTGTAGGAAAAGCTTTCAATAATCAATTAAAAGTAATGAAGATGAATTAGAATTTTTCAATCATTAACAGACATATCAGGGCTATTTTACAGACATTCTTTTCCATAACAACTATTTTCAGGTCTACTATAGCTGAATTAAGGTCAGCTTGTGTAGAAAGAAGTAAATTTTAGTCTAGAAAAAAGCTTTCCTTCACAGTTATTATTAAATCGCATAGTCCTAAAACCGAGTCACAGAGGATCAGTTTCACCTGGCTATGCTCAGTAAAGCCACACTTGAGGACCCAAATCCTCATAGGCCGCATGCCACAGATGTCAAAGAAAAAGAAGATAATAAAAGACAAAACCTGGAGACATCAGTTAATCCAAATAGACGGCAAAACTTTCTGTGCTGGAAACAGCTGTAGGAAGCAAGAGTGCAACAGCCTTGCTCTAAGGATCTGTGGGCCCTTCCATACAAGCGGTGAAGGAACAAATTTTGAGGAACCCTGTGACCTAAAGGATTTTACTAGTCTCTGTTATCTGGAATACCAGGAAAGCTGAGGAACAATAAATTTAGTCTCAGCCCTGGGCTCTGGTTCAAGCATCTCTGATAGGCAAGGCTGTGGTGAACTTATGTTTCTTGTTCCTGCCACTTACTAGTTTTTGCAGATAATAAAGACTAATAGAAGACCCTTGCATTAGCAGTGTAACTGCACAACCTTTTGCCTTTCATCTTGACACCCTTCGTTTTTCAGTCCCATCATATTTTTCAGTCATATCTTTTTCCTTTCCTGTCTCAAAAAGTCCTCTTTTCAGGCTGTATAAGCTTTTCTTCAGAGCTCTTGACAGCCACATTCCCATACCTCATGTCAAACTGTTGAGCACTTCCTCTGTGGCACATAGGGATGAGCAAGTGGTTGCACTGTAGCCTGGCATATCTCTCAACAGCAGCTACATGGATAGACTTTCCATAACTTTTTTATCTTTCACCCAGAAAGTGTTCAATATTTTTGTCATAAAGCATTGGTTTTTCCTTTGTTGGATCTTGATTATGGTCCCAGATGGAAAGTATGAGGTACACAGGTTTTGGATAGATATGATCATTAGCGTACATACCTGCTCACAAGCTTTTGCAAGCAACCCTGAAAAATAGAAATGCAGTGATAGTCAGGTGTTACCAACTGCTGTAGGCCAAGGGGACTGAAGACTGCAGATCTAGAATTGATGCCACTGAAAATGCTGCCTTAGCAAATAAGTTACATCTGCCCTGGCTCTTCACATTTACAAATTTTAATTAATAACCACATTTGATTTATGTTGCAGTAAATACCATTCATAGGTAGCAGTAAATGTTTTTCATCCATTCATATAGATGTCAAGTCTGCAGTTGAGAGATTAAATAAGACATCTAAAGCTACATGGCATGCCTGTCCAAGCACAGCTCAGACTTCAGTTGTTGCCATTTGAGAGCCCAGAACTTGTGGATTGGTTGTGTGTGGTATCACATCCTGAAGCATGCTCACCATTGTTGCTCAGTGATCTTGCCAAGTGTCTGCACTGGTATTAGGAACAAGGAAGAGCCTGAGTCAATAAGCAGCTCTGACCCAGAGGTTTATCTAGGGCATCCCCTGATCAGCACCTGGGGGCACATGTCCCCTCTTTTGGGGCAGGTTTAGACATTACTGTATTGAAGTTTACTTTCTTCACAGCAGTATGTCTTGTGCTACATTTTAGATTTGCAACCAAAACAATACTGATAACACACCAACATTTTATTTATTGTACTTGCACAGCATCAAAGCACTAGAAAGGCCTTTCATTCTTATCACCTGTTATGTGTCTCTCCCTTGCTGGCTTCAAAAGCAGCTATGAAAACTGCCCTCAGGGGCTGGCTGCTTGAAGGCAAGAGGTGTCCTCCTGATAGTGAATAACGGTTGATGAGTAAAAAGTGAATCATCAAGAAGAGTTTGAACAAAGAGAGTAAGCACCACTTCAGTGAGATAGAGAAAATGAAATTAGGAAGATGTGCAAATAGAACGGTAATACAAAAATGTGAGGGATTAAGAAACTCCTTGCAGGTTGCATCATGGGTGGATGTAGGTGACGGATGCTTGCACACATTAAATTCAGCTTTACCATAACACAGTGGAATAGTTCCATTGGCATTGTCACTTCTCTAAGGCAGGGAAATGAATGAGGGAGAATAGAGTAATGCTTAGAGCTGACATTGTATCAGTGGACATTGGATTTCCTCTTGCATGATACTTTTCCAGCTCAGACCTCCCCAAAACTGAATTGACGTGGGTTATCACATCTCAGATGCAGTCACAATGTGAAATGTGTTGCCTAGACAAAATTTTGGCAGGATTGGAAGCTTCTGCTGCTAAAGAAAAAGATAAATGAAGTCCTGCAGTTTTCAAAAGCCTTTGTGGCTTGCTGACTGAGCAGTCCTCCTACGTTAAGTGGAATTATACACATACATGAAGTCATCCAGGTACAGCGACTAAAAACTGGTATCTTCCTGGTTTCTGGCTACCACATGCTGCTAGTTAGTAAACANNNTTACTCATATTTAGGTTATTGAAATGAAAGGAATGAATGTATAACCAATCAAGCAGCACTCAAAGAGGAAGGAAACGTTATATAGCATTAATTTATTTTCTTTGTCACTCATGGTCTGGTGAGCATAGCAAAGTGCTGCAATTGTTGTTATTAGCAAATCTGTATTGTAGACTAATTTGTAGATGAAGAAAAAATACTCAGTTACAGACTGCTTGAATAGGCTTTGTTTGAAGAATCCTAATTCTAAAGCTCTCAGTTTTTATTTTGTTTGAGTAAACTGGTCAAAACCCATATTTCTTGTTCATCTGTGCTGGATCTCCATTTAAGAAACTTTTGAAGCTTGATTTCAGTGGAGTTGCATCTAAAATATGTATATATTCTGCCACCACATAGTCCCTCTGCAGCTATTTAGTGTCTTCCATTATCAAATATTTGCATAAAATCAGAGCACGTTTCTAGCTTCCTAACAGATGTCAGTGAATAGCTCTGGTTAATTTGCAAACTTGTTCATTATGAAATGTTCCTAAAAGCTTATTGCTGTCTTTTATTTAGTAATTATTTATATATTATTTTATTACATACTTTGACCTGATCTCCAAAGGAAAAACATCTCACTTCACCCAGCCTAATAAAAAAATAAGCAAGGATGATAAACATTAGAAAGGAAAAGTAATATAAGAAAACAGGACTGTCTAGATTCACATAACCATCCCAGTGCAGCTTAACATTGAAGATGATTGCAAGCATTTGTTCCAATTAAATAGTGAAATAGAACATTCTGAGCAGTGGACAACCCAGTCACCCTTCTTCAACTGCTTACTGATTTGGAGATCATCAAACAAGAATTTATGTTAGTTTTTCAATTTATAAAATCTTGTTTGTACACAACGAAGCCAGATTTCAACTGCTTTTTCTTTTCATGACTGGGCTGGCCTCTTCTTTGAAACATCGTAGCAGTACTCCCTCTTTGAAACAGCTGCTTGTGTCTGAGGCATATGTGATTGCATAAATTTAATCAAAACCTCAACAACACCACTTGCTGTCCAATTGCATTTTTCTATTCCCTTAAACTATCTCCTATGAAACGCCCGAACAACAACATGTAAAAAATCAAAAGATATGTAATTGTCTTATTCTGGTACACATGATTCGGTGCCTTACGATATTATCTAGTAGTTTTAGAGAGTTGCTGGGTTTTTTAAGACATCTCTGTAATTATGAAGATGTGCAGAATATTTCACTTGGCTTATGTCTTATTTGGTAGAGCTTTTTCTCTTCTTTCCATCTGTCTTTCAAAAAGATGGAACCAGACTTAACTGAGCTCAGCAGAATCGATGCTTCCTTGATCTTGGTTGCCTTCTTTGACAACTACCAAATAATTTAAGCCCTCTTGATTCCTTGTTTCCGTTAGCATGGCTGAGAGAACACTGTCTGAATCTGCACATGGAACATCACTGTCTGCATTAGAAAAAAAAAAAAAAAAGAGAGAGAACAGCCAGTGACACACATGTAGTATCAGAAAACAAACAAAATTAAACAGCTGTTGGAGAAAGTTGGTTTAGGGACCGCATAAGCAGTGACCAATGATTCGAATACATTTTCTGCTATTGCCTGTATGGAGTATAGCTTTAAGCAAATCATTTCGGGAAGGGTGGTCACCACCATTCATGCCTCCATGGGCAGCAATACAGCTGTGAATAAATGACTTGCTTCTTTTGGTGGTAGACAGCCTGCATAAAACTTGAAGACAAAGTGATTTTAAACTCTGCCTTTGTGTTTTCACTGCTAATAATGCTGCTAAAGGTTCCTGTAGAATACGCAGTTTTCTACCTACCAAATCATTATATATTGTCTCTCTAGATGACTTGTAATATCCTGCTTTTCTCAAGATTTGAACTTAGCAATCCACTGCATTTTTCCCATTTCTAAAACTATATTTTTTTTCTAATTCGATGCTGTTCACATATAGGGTTGCCAAAAATCTATCGCAGGGATATATATATATATATATATATTTTTTTTTTTAAAAAAGTAAAAATTATTAACTAAAAGCTCAAGTTACAATCTTTGCTCTTTTTTGCATTTATTTTTGTAACATGTGCCTTCTTTTATTACACTCCCTCCTTATTTTACTTCACAACTGGAAAATTAAGCATGTGACATTCAGGATTATCTGTTCAGAAGGATTGCAAGCATTGCACTGTTGCACCAGGCAACATACAATTTATTATGTCACTATAATCACATGCCTCCTCAAGCTATAAAGTCAGAAGTCTGTCCTGAATGCTGCAAAGCATTATGAAAGATTATCATGAAAACACAAAGGAGAATTTTGATTTTAGAAAGCTGTTGGCAAGATGGGGATTGGGACATGGAGCAAACTGTGGTCACATACCACAGTGACTGAAAGCTATGAAAAATCATTTGATACTCACTTTGTCAGTTCAGGACTATTATGGCAATATTTAGTAATTCAATCCTGACTAAGCCTTTACCAACCAGTACAGCTCTTCTTTGTATTTAGTTTTTGTTTAATAATGCCTTTAATGGGAACCCTCAGGGGCAAGTTGCTTTGAAAAAGGCTCACTGGCAAATGCTGGAGGCATGTTTGCAGCAAACTCATAAGAGAGAAACCTTAAAATAAGGACCCAAGTAAAACTGGGTATTTACAGACCAGACATATGCCGGCTGACCTGCCTAAGTATAGAACACTAGAGGAGCATTCAGATTTGTTTCCTGTATAAGTATCTGGAACTGATGAGGTGATGTTTACACAAATGTGAGTATGAGGTCACTGAGATATTTTTACCAGATATATAGATACATTACTAATTCTTTCCCCAACAGGTCTGAAGAACTACAAAATACATAAAATATTACAAACCTTTTCAGCCTATGCACCGCTGTGTTTCTCATTATAGAGAAGAGCTTAAAAAAATCAAACCTTGCCTTGATTTTATTTTGTGAACAATATAAGCAAGAAAGACTATTTTTGCAGAAAATTCTTATCCCATCAAAAGACGGAGAATATAACAAATAAGAATATAACATTGATGAGTTTTGTCCTACGACACAATGTATGCGAAATTTGCTACTTTCACAATAAGATTTTTGACTACCAGTGCCCTTTCCTTCACTGTTGTGTCTTCTCTTAGCGCAGCGCTCGGCACCTATGAAAGCTTAGCGCCCTTCTGCTGTACAAGCCAAAAAAATTCTACGCACAGATGTCAAGTTATGTTGTATAATTCTTGCCTCTCATGTAAGTTAGGGAAACAAGGAAATGATTTTTGCTCAGTTATATAACTGATGGAGACAGAAGATACTGAAAATGAGCAACTGATGAAAAAATTCATTACACCTTGTGAAATTCCCCCAGAAACATTACCAACACCTTGGGAATTATAGGCCATTGCACAGTATTTTGAATAATCTCTAGATGTACCTTTCAAAAAATGTTAAGAATTTGAAGGCAGATAGAGTGTGGAGGCAGATCAGTATATTCATAAGATATCATTGATTTTTCTTCAGTTTTAACATTGCTAAAATTAGTTGATTGATGTATAGTCATGCTGTGTTATACGTGAGTAAATGCGAGACAAACCATGTGATGTGATCCCCTCAGGTTTCACAAGCGAAGCCTGGCTGAGCCAGCAAAACATCCCAAGAGGAGACGTCCAAGGAACACCTTCATGGAATCTGAAGTCGTGCTGGGGAGTCAACTCCAAGCACCTAAATCCTGAGTGGTTGTCTACACTGTGGGCTGCTGCATAGTGTAGAGTTACCCACAGTCTTTTTAAACAATGTACATCAGGGCATGAAGCAAGCTAGCTCTGGCAGTCCAAAGCTTTGTACAGGCTAAGTATTCTGCTGAGAAGTAGGTTCCCACTGAGCTTTGTGTTCCCTCAGGTAGACTGTTTCCAACAACTAAAATGCCATGTTCAAAGTTCAGCACTGTACATGCATGGATACCTGTGTCAGGTCCTAAATGCATGTAGCTTTGACCTTGCTGGACAATTTTCCCAGTAGTGGTGCATTTAAAACACAACATCTGAGCCAAACTGCAGGTAAATGAATTATGACACATCTCTCCAGGGGTAGGCAGAATCTGAGAGTCCCACACTAATTGACGTAAGAAACTACAATCATCTGACTCATATTAATGAGGGATGGAGTTTGCTTGCTTAGTCTCCTCTGAGGAGACTGGTCTTAACCTGATAAAATCTGTGCTTCCCCCTTCCCAGTCTCAGCATCTCAGTCAGCTGCTTCCTGCCACGGGGCAGCCACATGGTGCTGAGCTGCACCATGTATCCTGCTTCCAACCACAGAGTCTTTCCTTGCCTGCTCAGTAGACTCTGTGGGCTCACAACATTTTTTGAAGTCCTGCCTGGGAAGGTGTAAATTTTTGTGATATCTTGATAAGCAGATGGTTTTTTTGGTGTTTAAGTTCAGAAGGTGACAACATATAAGACGAAAAAATATGTCACCATAAAAGCTGATTGGTAGAGACTGAACAAACTGATCTAGAGATGCTGATCTTCTATTACAGCTATTTCAGGGCCAGATCTTCAGCTAGCACAAATTAACAAAGCTCCATAGAAACCAGTGGGATGCTACTGATTTACACCAGCCAGGCTGAGACGTTACTAATTCTGGATTACATAATCCTATACAGTGCTCAGCACCTTCAATATTGTGAAGTATTTAGAAGTGCAGCCATATTTGCTTTTTCCCATTAATATCCTCTTGTTTTTCTCATACACTGTGTGCCCTTTGTCTCTGTCACACAACATACATGGTATTAAACAAGAGACTGGCTAACTTACTGGCATGGTTAAAAGATGTACCCCCCAGTGAACACATTCAAAAGAAATGCTTGATGACATGTTTTTGTTAAGGATGAAAAAAACTGGCTATTGAACCCTGACTTCTCCACCTCAGCTATCTCGATTGGCTCAATTTGAGAGTTCCTGTGTAGAGAGTATTTTCCTGATACCTGCTGGCCACCTGGAGCTGGAGGTGCTGTATTTCAGTTTCTGCACATTGCCAGCAAGAATATAAATAGAACAAATATATATCCGTTTTAATACTTCACTCTGTATTATATATCAGTGGAGATATATCTGTGTTTCCTGTTTAATGAAGCATATGATCTTGCATGGTTTGAGGGTGACTCACTGAGCTTTGCTATTCTGTTAGGCACTAAAGGTGCTAAAAGTGAGAATTGTGTTCATCCAGCATTTCCATCGCACTAAACTGCTTGAAGCATTGACGGACTGTCTTTTTATTTTAATAGATTTTTCAAAGATCTGTGGACTGAAACCTCTGCGTGCAAAAAGCTGTTTGGGGAAATACAGATACAAATCTGTTTATTATCTTGTTTCTTATCGTTTAGAACATCAGAGCCCAAAGAAGGCCAGTTCCATATTTGCTGCAATATAATTTGCTGCAAGCACCCCTCTTATCCAGGTCACAAAGCAAGATTCATTTTGCTAAGTTTTAATCAGTCATATCTTACATGTCCAGTTTAAGCTCCTTGCCTAGGCTTCCTTTACAATCAATGGAGAGAGAAAGCAGGAAGAGTAGCTTTGTGAAGACATTTATTTCACACTCTTAACTTTGCACAAGAGCATCCTCTGAACTACAACTACAACTTTTTGGTGATGTCAAACAGCCTAAACAGCCAGTGTAAACTCAGTGTTGAAGTTTTAGTTGCTTATATATATATATATATATATATATATACCCATGCCACACAAATGTCAGCTTTTATAACATCATATCATCTGATTTTTTTTTCCCCTCAGTCCAGTATTAGCAAGTATTAGCATGACTTTCCTTGCAGTATCACATGGCTCATGTGTGCTTTCTGGGACCAAGCAGCATTTGTGTAGGGGACAAATAAGAAATGACTACACCATCAATTTCCCCTTTTCCTGCAGTGTTGTAACCACTCACTCTTTTGGAAGAAGCCTTTACCCTGACCTCTGCTGGCTTTGGGTCAGGCACTCACTAAGCTAAGTGGGGAAGAGGATTACCGAATTTCAGAAAAATACAAAGGAGGCTAGATAGAAGGTTTTAAAAATGTCTGTTATCAACACATCTGCTTTAGAGGAGCTTCCGTTTGTCCAAGTGATTGCTTTAAGTTCAGAGAGATGTGCAAAATAGGTTTTAAAAGGCAGCTGGTTTTAGGAAAATAAACTGATGATTCTTACACAGGGAACATCAAACCAGTACTATTTAGCTGGTGGAGAGCACAGACATATAGTTAATGGTGAAATCACTGAGGCCAGATTTTAATATTAAATCCTCTCAATGCAAAGTTTTGCACAGAGACTAAAAATAAACAAGCAACATTTTTAGCAAGTACCTTAATTGTCAAAAAAAAAAGGTAAATGCACTGAGTGACTGGCTTTGGAAAGAAAAGTGGGGGGGGAAAGAGAAACATCACAAAATTCTGTTTCAACTTCCCACATTTTTCAGGAAACTTCTCCAGTTTAGGGATTTAAAAATGATGGCTTTGCGGCCAAATATTTTTTCCTTCTACTCTTTAGACTTTTACCCTGAATTTTCTTCAACTGCCCTGCATCTTCTCTCACCAGAGGAGCCACTTCTAACAGTGAGAGTGTGGTGCTCTGACATAGCTGCTGAGCAATTAGACATTTTTTCCTTATAGGTCCAGAAGGGACTGTGGGGAGCAGCCCTGATAAGAATAGTCCTCCTGGGTCATAGAGACAAGGAGCTACTCCAGCTGCTCAATGCCCAGTTGTCTGATGTCGGCAAAGACATTTGCCAAAACAAACAGGTGCTTCCATCTGTAAAGGGGCACACTTAGAACCTGAAAAAATATAGTGCTGTGTTGTATGTGCAAATGTAAAAAGTTATGTCTGAAAATAGATGGTTATTTTTACAGCAATGCAGGGCAATCCTGTTAGCATGCTGATTCATGACATTTCATTTGCACTTCTTGAAACTGGGGGGAAAAACAGTCTGTCGTTCAGAAATGAATGGGGACTCTGGTGATGGGGCTTCTGCTCAGTCAATTCCCATTGGATTCAAAACCCACTGGTGTCTCAGTCCTCCAGATGGATTGTGCTTCACTTATACAAAAAAATGTTGTTAATGCTATTTAATACCCACAATAAATGTCCTGGGAAAGACTCTAAGAGTAAGAAGGAAAAACTCTTACCTGGTAGACCTGGTCCTTGTTCTGAGTTTGCTTCCCTCCCTTCTGAAGCAGCAGTGCCAGAAGCTGATGGTATTGCTCAGGCACATTTATTGCCACTTGATGCCTCCTCTAGAAGAGTAACTCTTGCAATAACAAATCTGTTGTGCCTTTTGCCATCCTGACACTATCCTGTTAGAGTGCTGTCCAGACCACTAACATACCTACTGTTTGTATTAGTTCACCTACACTAGCAATATGTATGTCATACTGCACCTGCATAAATGTTATTGAGAAAATCTAAGATATTGCTGCTCTCCCACCTATGACATAGCACTGACAGCATGCACAGACCAGCTAAAAGTGTGGCTACCTACAAGTAGGTAAGGCTCAACAAAATTTGGAAGATGAATGAATCCATGTAGAGCTAAGTATCATAGTTATTTTAAGGCTTGTTGTTTCACTTTGCGTGACATTTGGCTCTTTCTTTTGGAACGAAGTCTCCTGGTAAGAGCAAGCATTTCTTGGCAGGAGGCTCACAACAGGGGTTTCATTACACAGAAAGGCCAGTGACCACATAACAGTTTTGGAAAATGTTGTCCAGGAAAATCCATCATGGAACAGTCTTTTGGATCACTTGCTTTGGCTGTCATCCTTCTACTACTACTACAAACCCAACATGTACTTCACTTAGTTCCACCTAAAAACAAATGCAAATTTATAAACTCACTAATTAGTAAGTAGCTGGAGAGCTACAGAAAACTGACATGCATACATCCCTGATCAGATAATCCAGCAACATTAAGACATCACCAGAACTCTAGTCCTTCAGTCAAATACACAGCGTGACATTTTAACAGGCTTAGAAAGACTGTACTTGTTGAAAGAGGGAGATAATCTACAAGCAAACTATGAATACATTGGAAAATAGGCATGTGCACTATAAAGACATGTAAAGAGCTTACCAAGTGTTTAGCCTTTTAAGATACATTTAAATGAAAAGATTATAAGGAGATGAATAAAACACAAGCTATACTGTTGTCTGATGGCCATTTGCTGTGTGAAAATCACCAAATGAGCCTGAAGAGAAGTTAAGGAGGAGTTTCATGAGCTGAAGCGTGAAAACATTGAATGGAGGCGTGGAAACAGTTGCTTCGTCTTCCCATCCCAGTGAAGATCCAGCAGTGGATCTGTGGCAACAACAGCTGGGAAAAGCCTATGGAAAGGGAGGAACAGGGGGAAGGCACAAGAAGAAACGGCAGCTGGTGGGGAAAACGGTAAGGCTCAAGGACAGAGTGTGTTGAGCAAAGTAGGCTGGATCTGAGAGCTACTGCCAAAGCCCAGTCTGCATTGAATCTCCCTGCTTACCACAGTGGACTAGATTTTACCAACCACATTATTATAAACAGGCTTAACAGAATCTGATTTTAAAAGTGACCACTGGCAACAGATTCCCTGAATAAAACATACATTACAGAGTACCAGTATTATTAAGACTGCCTTAAAAGCCCATTATATAACCACATTTTCTGTAGTAAACTGTTTTTCCAAATATTAACCATTCAAACTGAAACTTCTCGTGGCAGCCTCAACCCATATTTTCTTTTTCAATAACTTGGTCATTTCTAAGAACACTACTTTTGTCTCTGGTAAAAAAAATAAGCAATGGCTTTTCTGTGTGACCTCTGCCTTGTGGCAGAACATCAAAGTTTGGCAAAATAATATTTTTTATGTTAAGAATATGTATTTGTCATATCAACCAAATCAGTAATGATTTGCCTGCATTAAGGAAATTAACAGCAGGGGAAAGATCATGCTTTTCTGGCCCATGCTAAGTAAGTACTTGCACTGGAGCTGAAAGTTCTTGCAAGTTATATCTGTGCGAAACCTGCTCCACTAAAATGATGACAACCTATATTCCATCTTCTTTCCTCAACTGCAAGCAGCAGGACAGGCTCATATTTTAGCTTCATTCCTGCAAAAGATTTTAACAGATACTGATGTAATTGTTTCATGATAATAAACAAAAGTTTCTTAACTCCCTCAGTTTTTGTGCCTCTGTTGTCTGTGGAGTTAGGGAACACAGAGCAAAGACATCTAAGTTAGGAAACTACATTAGCTCAGGAGTAGATTAAAATAGCCAAATCGGTACAACTGTGTGTCCAGCGGATATTGTATTCCTGTGGCCATCTGAAGATTACAAATCAGAGTTTTGACTCTGCAGATGTCTGTTTCTGCTCCTCACTACAGAGATATCTAGAAGAGTATCTTAGATGAGACAATAAGCTTCTAAACAGCTGCTTTTAGATGAGATGAAGTCCATCCAAAAGGTAACACCTATTAGCTCAGGTACAGTGCCTAATTAATTGGCTGTATTCCTTTCCTGAGCTAGCGACAGGCTTAGATTTGTGCCAGATTAAGTATCTCTTTCCTGAACTATACTCTTGAGAGTGAAGACGCACTTAGAGAAATCAAGAAATTACAGTACATGCAAATACCCAAAGATTTCATTATAGAATAAGGGTGCAAAATCTGCTGTTAAAAAAAAAAAAAAAAAAAACCACAAAAAAAAAAACCAAAAAAAAAACCAAAAAAAAAAAAAAAAAAACCCACC
>JAVHNG010075325.1:0-10091 GCA_034783435.1 Agapornis swindernianus | reverse complement strand
TTTGTCCAACCTGGCCTTGAACACTGCCGGGGATGGAGCATTCACAACCTCCCTGGGCAACCCATTCCAGTGCCTCACCACATAATGGGAAGGTTTTGACTTTTCAAGTTGCACCATTTCTCAAGAAAAACTTTACCTGAAGTTTTGAGGGTTTTTTGACCCCCTTGTTACCAGGCAGTACAAAAATCCCATACTTATATTTACATGCTGAGTGGATTTACTCCCTCTCTCTCCTCCTGCATCAGATGGCAATATGGTAATTACAGGGTATTGTTTTGTTTTTTTTTAATTTGTCTCTGCTGAATAAAGTAAACCTTTTTCTGTCTATGGTATAGTGTATTTTCTGTTCTATCTGTGATCCCTAGCATTTTTTTTCTAAGACATGTATGTGATGTCCCACCCTTAATGCTTCCTTTCCTGCTGCTAAGGGAAGAGGAAGGAGTTGACAGTTTACACACAAGGCCTCCTGGTCCCCAGAGAAGTTATATCCTGCTTGGTCTAGGGTACAGACTGCTGATTAAAATTAAGATACTCCTCATTACTACACCAAAGAAACCATTACTTATTTAAATGCATAATGGATATGCAAGGTTGTGGCTGTTAGAAGCATATTAATTATGAGGAGACTTCTCAGGGAAGCTCAGTTCACTGTTCTTGAAAATACATATTGAGAAAGGAGTTAATTTTGTTTAGATGATAGCTTTTCATTGTTTGGGTTTTGTTGGTTTTGTGGGTTTTTGGTTTTTGTTTTTTTGGTTTTGGTTGTTTCTTTGGGGTTGTTTTTTTTTTTTTTTGATAGCATTGTTGCGATAGCCATTGCTTTAAAACTGCGATGGTCATTACTATTAAGTACCACTGCTCATGGTATTGTATTGGATATAGCTTTGAAACAACCCTATAAACCCAGCCTGTATTAGTTCTAAACATTAAGATTTTCTGTTTCAGCTGTGTTATGTAAAGTCTTAACTGTAGTAAGGATCAATTTGACTCAATTTTTCACAACTGTTAGGATGTCTTAGTTCTAAAAATTCAGTTCAAAAGGGTTTTGCTATGTCATTTGAATCTGAAACAGCGATTTAGTGCTACATAAATGCGCTGTTTATGCCTTATAAAGCAGTTAAAGAGCTGCAGAAGAGATGGGTCTCCCCGAGATAGAATAAGAAGTGTGAGGGGAAAAAATGAACATCATTTTGAATAAGGGTTAAAAATATTTTCTGAGCTTTGATGAAATCATTGTGCAGTCTTGTCTATATTCTGCACTCAGAAATTCAGAAATCCAAAACTGCCAGCTCTGGAGTTCAAAATATACAATGGGAATGAAACATTACTATCTTTAGCCTTGGTGTGGGAGGCATTCTTTGAATATTCACATCTTAATTTCAAAGATGTCGAATACCTTAAAGATAAACAGATTTCTGTGCCCAGCTCTTCAAAGATCTCCAGGTGAAAAGAAGCTTGGTCTTTATATGGTTATTAAATAATAGTGTCAGTATAATAAGCCAAAAATAAAAAAATCTTACTGAATTCAAAAGGATTTTGAAGCAGTTCTAATTTTTTTTTTTTTTTTTAGCATACAGGAACAATTTTCCCAACAAAAAGCAAGACAGGGCACGTGTAATGAATGATAATGTAAGGGTGTGAGAATAATTACTTCTTTTTTAGTTCATTATTAGGAAGTCCTTTCTTTCCAGGGAGAGGAAAAATAAAAGCATAATAAAAGTTTTGTTGCTATCTTTGGTCTTCATCTTTGTAATACTTGTAATTCATCTGTATCTAGAGCTGCAGAGTTTATGTTTGGGCTCCAGAGTTTGTATTTGCTCTCTGTACAACAGGTCATCATCCCACCTGCAGTGAGAAGTATTTTGAAGTGACCTGAATCTTTCTGCTCTAACTTGTGTTTAACTCTGAAATTCTACTGGACTGGAAATTTGGGGTGTTTTTGCTTTTTCCCTGAAGTGTTATCTTATTACTTTGCACTTAGAAAACTTCCAAATTTTGCGTATCACCTGAGAACAGAATTGATAATCATATGATCTGTCATGGGGATTTGACTGTTGCTTTGACAAAGGAGATACTAAGCTCTGCCAGGCTATAGAACTGAGAAGGCCTGGTGCGTTAGGAGATGCTTTCTTTCCCACTGTTTCTCAGCCTGACCTCCAGAATGTCCAACCAAGCAGCTGTGAATCAGGCAAAATGCCCACGCAGTTGAACAGGAATTTTGCTCAAGAACAACAGGATCAAGCATGTGTAATGATGCAGGCTAACACTACCTAGGATTCAGAGAAATGTCCAGCTCTAATAGGGGCCAGATATTACAGTTAAGATGCTGGCCTACAACAACAGATAGGTTGCCCATTCTGACATCCTGCCTTGGGCAAGTCCCTGCTTTTAAGGGTGGACAGAGCCTGCTTGACTGGGTACTGCTGAATCAGAGCCCAGCTTCATCATAACGCTGCTGTCATTGCCATCCTGCCCAAAATTTCACCTAATTCCCTAGCAGCCTGGCTACATTTTTGGCCAAGAGCACAGCAGGTAGCAGTGGCAATGAATGTCTCCAAACATGTACAGAACTTGATCAATGCATCTGTCTGTAGCAGCACCCTGCTCTGAGGTTTAGCTTAGAATTTAAATCTTTTTTTTTTTTTTTTTTTCGATTTCCATAACTAGTTTGCTGATTTCATGCCATTGGGGGTGGGTTTTTTGAATTAAAATGTGCTTATGCTCTTCAAGGCGCTTAGTAAGAAAGATGTCTAGATTCCTTGGGGAAATGCAGCTTTTCCAAACTTTTTGCCTCAAGTTTTGGTCATGGATGGGATTTCTGGTTTAGTAACCAGCAGATGTGGCCTATGTTCACATCAGTAGCAGGTAATGTTGCTGTGTGTGGCTGTAAGGTGCAGCTGAGTCCTTGCTGGCAGCGCCTGTGCAGTGAGGCATGCCTTGTGTCCTGCTTTGCTCTGCAGTTTTCTGGAACTCTCTTGCTGCTGCAGCTAGTGATTTGTGTTGACTGCTTTCATGTGGTGTTATCTCTTTCACTGTGAATTTTTATTCCAAATTGGGGTATGGCTGAAACTCTGAAAGCTGGGGTGATTTAATTACAGCTGTAGAGACAGCAAATGAGAGCATGCTCTCGGTCACAACCCCTGCAGTTGGGATGATAAAAGGATTCCCATTAGCCCCTTCTTTTCCATCTCAGTAAAGTCAGAATAAAATCTTTCACTCTCTTTGAATAGTTGTAATTAAACCAGTGCAGCTTCCAGGATTTTAGCTGTAACCCAAGTTGAGGAGCATTCCCTGCAGACAGCATTCTTACCGCTGAAAGCTACTGTCATCAGACTAAGAAATAACCTCTGAAAATCAAAATGATCAATACACATTGGCATAATTTTGTTCTTCATGGAACAGCTATGTGAAATACTGAATCTAGTTGGCCTCCGGAATACCAGTATTATACATTTGTGTCTAGGTTGTAATCAAGCCACATCATCTGGTAACATGTTATGACTTTAAAGGCTCAAATCAGTTGTCAAGTACCTGGTGAACATGCTGTGATTAAGAAATAAAAAAAGTATTTATTTACTTTCATCTGAACAACTCTTCTTTCTCTGATGACTGTGTTATGTGCTGAAGAAATTCCAACCCAACTATCAATTTAACCCCTCGAATTTTACAAGCTTCCAAATTTTTACAAGCTTTACAAGTACAACAGTCTTTATGCAGACTTTGTCTTTCTGGTGTGGTAGGAGTTAAGGAGGTGGGATGTGCTGGCCCCTCAGGTACCCATCTGCACTTCTATCCTGGTGATCCCAAACCCCTCAGGCCACCTGGAGAAGCCCTAGGGACTGGGTTCTGTCTTGTTTGCACGCTTATTTTATCCTACATGTGGGGAAGCTGGGAAGAGGGGCACTGTTGCTGAGGGCTGTTGATGGCTGGTCCTGCCCTGCTGGGGAGGCACACTGCCTGCCCCTGCCATGATTAGTTTATTATCCCAACACAGGATATTGTTACTGGGACTGGAATATGGCTGCACAAACTTTATTTTTTCATTAAACTAAACAAATGATACTGAAAATCTACGCTAGGATCCAAAAGGGACTTTACCATTTTTTAGCCAATTTTCTAAATTGTAGAAGTAGGAGGGGATGCATTATAGAGCTATAGTTTAAAACTGTGCAGGCAGAAGAATTTAAATGTTGTCCAAAATTAACAAACCCAAGTTGTTATTTCTCCCAGAGGTTAGATTGTATAATTTAATCTTCTTTTCCAGCATGCATAGGTAGCACATTCTGTGAACTCTCCTGCCATGGAAACTCCTGAAGCATTTTATTTGTTATTAAACTTAATTCTAGAGACTATTATCAAAGCATGATTAACACATATACCAGGGTGAGGTTATGGTGCACTTTTATTGGATAGCTAGGAGCTGATGCTTAGTTTTCCCAGATTACAAGGACCCAGTCATGCTGAGGTATGCATGAACACTTTCATTCCCAGGAATCTGCTGGCTTTCCTCTGTGGGGTCTCTAGTGTGTGCCTGTGTCTGCAGCGTTTGGGCTGTGGCATGTAATAGTCTGACAGAGGGAAAGTGCCACTTGCCTCAGTGTACTGACAGGTGAGGACAATAGGCAGAAGAGGAGAAACCTTTCCACAGGGCTGTGTGTGTGCCAAGGCAGATGTCCCCTTAGCTCAGCAGTAGGAGAACCAGAGTGGTAAAAGCTGTGCTTGTTCCCTAAGCCAGCACAGCAGGCAGTCAGATGCTTTATTTCATTAGCAACACAAGTATTAATGCTCCTTTGAACTAAGGCAACGTGGAAAATGCAAACAACATGTGGGCACCAGGCTGCCAAACGTGCAGATGAAAGGTCTGCTCCTGCCCTCCCTGCCTGCATCCAACCTATGGCAAACCCAGCCCCCTCAGCATTCTGGAAATGCCCAGTTACCTCCTAATATTTGCTGCCTGTATCATCTGTAGGGAATACTTGCGGTGTACTCTTCACACATCTGGGGACCATTTTATCCTGCCAGCTGTGCTACAGACCCTGCGTGTCTGTGGATGCAGCGTGCACTGTGGCTGCTGCAGCCTGCCTGGGAAGGCACTGGTGGCTCCGTCAATGGCAGGGACCAAGCCATGTGGCACCAAACTTAGCTAAAGAAAGGAGGAAAGGGAAGTGGGATTAAACACCTTTGAAAAGCTGCTCTTGCATGTGAGGAAACAGATGATGATACTTCTGATGCTACTTGTGCTGTTCACAGCCCTGTTTCCATTTAAAGTTTTCAGCTAGGTAGGTTGAGCAGTTACTCACCTCCACAAAATAATAAGGTTAATCTCAAACTGAATTTCAGCCTCAGTCTCAAAATGTTATCTTGTGTCAGCACGCAAATGACCAAAGCATTACTTCTTGTCACAGTACCAGAAAGGCTGGTGAGGATGGTGAATTTCCCCTCTACTTACCCTGTTTTGACAATGCGTGATTTATGTCAGCTGAAAGGAGACTGAAGATACATCAGCATCTTACTTTTTTTCCATCCAACCAACTGTGTTGGCAAGTCAATTTGGGAAAGCTAAATTATAAGCAGTAGACCAAAGATGGAAAAGTCTTTATTAGATAAAATAGGCAATGCAGGGTACAGCTCTCTGTCTGAGAACTTATCTGATGCCAGGCTGACAGTATTCTTGCCCGGCGGAAATTATTAGTCTTTGAAAGGGATGTATAGTGAAATACATTAAAAATGGCAGCGCGGAAGACATCTGTCTGCTCATCAGTTATCACAGGTAGCCGCACCGTGCTGTGTGACAACTGTGAAGGAAAGCCACCCGGAGCTGGAGAAATGCCAGCCTTCAGGACAGATCACAGAGCGTTTCTGCTGTCAGTGCCACATTCCCTATAGGTGGATATGACTAATCATAGAAATAGGGATGCAGGGTGACACCGGCATAACTAGTTTTCAAAACTCTCAGGGATCACTGAGTGTACATATGCAATTTTATCCAATTAACCAAAATTAGTTTTGTGCATTGCATTCCCGGGGTGGCTTTAAGGCTTTAGGGATAAAGACTGGAATGATCACTCCAGTTCAGCAGGCTGTTAGGGTTTGAAGCCCTGATTCAGCAAGGTACTTCAACACGTGCATGAATTTAAGCTTTTGAGAAGTCCTGCTGTTGACAGTAGGACTACTTAGGTGCTTTAACTGCTTAAATGTTTTCCTGAATATGACAACACTGAATAAATGTAGTGCAGGTCTATAGCTTTTAAATGTCATGTCAGGCAGAGCAAACACTGTTAACGAACACCAAGTTCCTGTCAAATGGGTACCCTGCTTCTCCAGGGCAAGGGAAATTCTGAAGTGGTGCTGCTGTGTGGGAGTGAAGTCAGATCTGACTGTAAGTCACTGCACACTTACCTTTCCTTGCTGCAGAGTCTGCCTCTTATCTTCTCATTGGTAGCAGCTTTGTATTACTTCCCCTTATTAGAAACAAAACCCCAAAAAGCAGCTCACAATCTAAGCTCAAATTCTCGCAGTTCTTGTGCAGCTTCATTCAAATTAGGGGCCATCAGCATGTCCAAGATGTATTGATCTGGTGAGGAACCTCAAAGGCTGCAAAATCCAATGACAATTCATTTTTTGTTTCAACAGATTGAGTCAGAAGCCAGGGAGGGGCAGGGGTGGAACTTTTCCATGGTTGATATTGCATTCATGAATCCAGCCCTTTGTTCAGCTGGGGGCTGCACGCTGACAAATGTGCTGTTTCCTGAAGGCTGTAACATCTTTGTCCAGTGTCCAGGTGCAGGAAGCAGGGTACAGACTGGGGCAGCCTTCTGCTAAAAAGGATTTTTTTTTTTTAATCATTTTAAGATTAAGAAACCAACCCAAAATCTCAGGACGTGCTTGAGATCAAAAGGACTTCAGCTCAAGAAAATATCAGAGCCTCTTTTCATCCCACAGCCAGCCACCTTTCTCCACTAACGAAGCCTGGTTGAATCAGCTATTATCTGCCCTTTTCTCTTTTCTTTTTTTTTTAAGAAATGCTTCCTTGGTTTTTTTTCTTTCTGAAATCTTCTTTATGATCATTAAGTCTACTGCAAGCTACAGATTAGGTATTTGTGTGCGTATTGAGATATCATGTCAGCCTCCTCCTTGGCTGTGATTGACAGGAGGCCAGTTTCATGGCACTGGCAATTAGACAAGAATCGTAATACCCTGAATGCTGAGTTCTCACATATTGTTGCATTAGATCATTTTTCCCTTGAATTGCCTCAAGACCCACACTAACATCTGGTCAGCCTATCAGTTTCTTACAGAAGTTCCCAGCTTCAAAATCAATAGGAGGTAATCAGAGGGTGAGAGGGTCCCATAGAATTTGACAGCTTAGTATTGAAGCACCACGTGCACCTCTTAGCAGGGAAACATGGGACTCAGCTTCCAATAAAAGTAATTTTTCAATGTCGTGTTAGATCTCAAAAATGGAAGCAAAATTGCTTGACGCTGATTTAGTAATTTTTTTAGAGAACAGAAAATTCTTTTGGGGTGTTTTAAATAAGAATGGAGAAGATTAGAAACAAAACTCTAGATCATACATCTTAGACATTAGCTTAGTCACTGCTGGTGCAACTGTAGAAGAAAAAACTGTCCTTCCTTCTTCACCTTAGCCTGATCATCTGCACTGCAGAAAGCCATTTGTCTAACTGCCTTCTGATTCGAACCCCATAAGCACTACCCACAGTAGCCTATAGAGTGACAAGTCGATGTCTGAGCTCTCCAGCGCTTGGACCAAAATTGTGAGTGTCTTAATTACTGACTTGCAGAGTCCTTTTCTTTCTCCAGTTAAAGTGGATGTTGAAGTGTCTTTTTCTGCTGAGTGCTATAGCTCTGCCAGGACATGGAGAGCCAATCCCTCTGGAATGTTGGGTGGCTCGGAGCTGCACCTGGCAGGGAAAAGAGCCTGGTTACAATTTTTATTCCAAAATAAGCAGATAAAGCTTGTATACCTAAGTGTCCCGCACTTGGAATTGTGCTTTATCCTTTGAGCCACTGTGGACAGAATGCCAGTCCCAGAAAAATAACAAGATGGCTTGGATATGCCAAAATTTCAACATTCCCTCTTCTTACTTTTTTCTTTTTTTTTAATTAGGTCATAACTATTTCTCCAATTCAACTTGAAATGGAAAACAGCTTCCTTTGATCTGAAACTCCATTCTTCTGCAAATACACACTTTTTAAAAGAAAAAACAGGCCTACCAAGAAGTAGCTAATGTGTTTTTACAGCTGTAGCTCTTAAAGGACCCATTCTCAGCTCAAGCATGATGCAGCACTCAATGAAGTTAACACAAATCCACCAAATTAAATGGGTCTTGGACAAGCTATGAAACTCCCTGCAGATAGCATATAACAGGATATCAGAAATAAAATGTAGCCAATTGTAAGTCATGAGAAATCATAAAATCAAAACAAAATGTGTTCTTGTGTTTTGTCACACTACTGTTTTGCCGCTTAGTTTCTGACCAATCTCAGAGGAGCAGACTGGGTGTTAGGTGTTGGAAAGAGCTGGGCTGTAATTCCACTGCTAATCCAGGTGTGCTGGGAGGTAGATATTTAACTGTCATGGCTATCTCTGACAGTTACAGCTTTCTTAAATACCCTCCTTGGAGGAAACCATGCACACGATCCTGGTGTTCTCAGCAAGCAAAGAGCACCACCATCACAGGCAGGGAAAGGATGGTGTCCCACAGCAGTGAGAGAAGCACAGCTGGTGAAGAAGGACTGCGGGTGACATTGAAGACTACAAGACCAGAGTGACTCTGGGAGGGAAGTAACAGATGGGAACAGTTTCCAGTGCTGAGTGAGATTCTCTGCAACTTGCTAGTCAATGGCCATGGTGAGTCTCACAGCATCCTTGGGGACTGCATGGGGAATTGATGTTCTGGTCTTACAAATAGGAATGTTCCAGTGAAAGGGGCCAGTGTCATGATCCAGCCAACTCTGCAATGCCCTGTTCCAGCTCCTGTCCCACCTCTGCTAGCAAAAGGGCTGAGTCTGGAGAAGAGCTGAGCGCTTTGCAGCATGCCTGGAAATCCCCAGGCACATCAGGTCTATACAAGCAAGGGGATTCCTTTGTAAGAGGTAGGGGGCCTTCAGTACTTCTGAATCATGTCCCTGTTTGGTCTCTTCTAATTTATCTAGTCTATTTTTAAGTTCTTGTGGGGGGGAGGGGCCTTCTGCTGCCCCCTCACAAAAATGAGGCTTCTGCACAAAAACAAATCTTCTGGACATACACATTGTGCCAGTGTATAAATCACAGGCTTTGCTAAGTGAAGGCTGTCCTCTAAATCCCATGCTGAATCTCTCACACTGCTTGAGTCATCAACTCATTCATTGAGTCATTCCTGAGGGATCCTGCCAGGCAGGGCCATAAACCATCCAGCTGCTGAGCACCTCCTTGAAGGTATACTTGTAACTGTGTACTTTACCTGGATTGCTCAACAGCACCTATTTCTCTCCATTCAGCAAAGGCCAATAGGAAATATTACATCTTCCAGGCTCAGGAATTTGTAGCTTTCCTGTCTGGCCCTGTTTCACTCAGGGGACGGGGCACCTTGAAGGCAGAACAAAGGGCATTTGTCCATTCAGCCTAGTCTATTTTCCCTTTCTTGTCTCCAGGGGTAAGTTCTTTTATTCGCTTTCTCTTCCATAGAAGACCATACGAGTTTTTCCAGTGTGTGAATACTGCCAAGAATACAATAGTAATTCATTCGTGCACCCCTTCTGTTTTACATCCTTCTCCCACACTTCAAGGAAAAGGAGAACAGAGCCAAGATGGCCCAGCAACATGCAAGCACCCAAACATATTTTCACTAACCACTGTCTATTTTCTACCCCAGAGCCATCTGTGCCACTTATTTTTCCTTCCAGTAGGATGCCATGGTGTCATACAACTACACAGCCATTGCCATTTCATTGGTCTTGCATGCACACACTTCTGAGGTACTGTAAGAGTTAAATACTGGAACCCGTCTCTCACAGGACAGCCTGATACAAGTGGGAGAAGATGCTCTGCTATGCATGTAGTTGCCATTAGATGTCTCTAGCCCCCTGGT
>JAVHNG010075324.1:0-10582 GCA_034783435.1 Agapornis swindernianus | reverse complement strand
ATTTGTCCAGCATTGACACAGAATTTGGGGAATGCTGCACCAAGTGACATAAAAGGGCCAATGCCTATCAGCCCCACAGGTAGCCTGCTGTGAAAAGTTAGTGCCAAAAGATTACTCTCCTGTGTGTAGGACACTGTGGGTGAATCCTCTATGGCACCAAAAGCTGCTAGCTGGCAATCAAGTTCAAACACCTGATCACTAGATACATGTGTATTTTGCTAGCCCATCTGTGGCACAGAACATGTGCCAGAAGTTTCACTAAAAGCGAGTAAGAAAGAAGCAGTGTATCGTATGTTTAGGAAACAGTTCATAAATCGGCACTAAGTGTTTTACTATTCACAATCAAAACGCACCATGAGCAGCCTAAGGCCTAAGGGATTTACAGGAAATTATTATTATACACTGGGGACTACTGCTGTTGTACTGCAATCTTGTCTCCAAGCTCTTAAAATTCCTTATGACAAAAACCTTCTGAAAAAAACCCAAAATAAATAATTACCAGATTCATAAACCTCTCAGAACATGTTAAAATATCAGATCACTGGTACTAAATGCAAACTTCCTGGTACACATGGGGAAAAGGCGATCTAATGCATGATGGGATGAAGAACTGCCAGGCTTGTTAAAAAGAGAGATTAGTCTAAACCTCACTGAAGCTAATGGAACTTCCCATTAACTCCTACAGTCTTTGGAGCAGGTCCTATAGTTTCTTTTTTTCTGACCTTTTATCTTCTCTCCCTTTCAGATTTGTTTTTCTCCTTTGTGTGTTACAAGAGGAGTACCGGGAGCTGAAACAGACAATGCTTAGCTGGCAGTCATTCTCTGGTAATTAGACTGAGTCTCAAACACCTGACCTGCACATCTATGGATACCGAGCACGTCTGAGTGTCCAATTACCCACGAGTATTAAAAAATAGGTTTGGAGGATGGGCATATGATCTGCTTCTTAAACTCTAGTTGACGCTGTACACGCTGCTTCTTTAGCACAGCCTAGAAGACCCAAAGAGAGACTGGAGGTCAAATCTTGTCTGAACCATCACATATTGTGAACAATTTCTTCATACTGTTTAAGATCTTTGACCTTTAGAAAGTCTACAGCATTCATAATTATACCTAAAGCAGCTCTGATGGTGTCTTCCTCTATAATAGATTCACAGACATGAATAATACTCCTTAAATTTCAAGTATTTCTTTTTCAAATTAATATTTCAAAAAGAAAAACCCTTATCTTGTTAAGAAGAACAGGTTTTAGGGTTGCAGCTCTTGCATAGGATGATACAGTTTGGTGGCCTCTCTCGTTAAAAATGTTCTAGTACCCACCTAATGCCCACTTATTTATGGATTTTAGACTAAAAGCCCTTTTTTGCCAGTTTTCTTCACAAGCACTTATCTCAACATCCTCATTAGATGGTTTTTCTCTTTTCTTTTTATCAAGGCCTATCCATGCCCTTGGTACTTTCTTTTGTTCCATTCTGCAAAAGGAATGGCTTTAAAGGATCTCTCTCCACCAGTTTTCAACTTTTTTCCTTTGTAATTAGCCTTACTTGAGGAGCAGAAAAGTAGAAGACCAGAGAGAAATAATAATAATAAAAACCTCTGGTGAACAAAGCAGATGATGTTCTTTACTTCAATCATATGCTGTATAGCCTGAGTCAAAGAACTTGCACATCCATTTTTTTCTGTTAATCTGACTCATATGGTACCTGTAAGCCAGCTGAGAGAAAATGCTGCAGCTAAAGAAGAGGAATGTTTTATTCAGCTGGTTACTGCTATTCCCTAAAGCTTATTTAAAAGTTATAATTATAAAAAAAACCCCTGTTTTTTGCTTAGGCTCAGAGCAAATTAAGAGATTTATAGAAGAGACTTTTATCTCCTCCTTTCCTTAATATCTACTTTGTGTACTAAGAACATAATACGGGTGAAGTTAATTTATCTATATCCTGACAGAAAAAGCATACTTGGATGCAACTAATTTTTTCAAAATCTAATCAATTACATTGCACAATTAAATTTCATTTAGCATTATGTTGCATAGATTAAATATGTTGAATACAAAGCAATTTTAATTTGCTCCTTTTCATTGGTAGATAACTTACCTATTAGTGGTAACTTAGTTTTAAGGCCAAGTGACCCTTTTCACACAGGAAATTACTCCTTCTTACTTTTTTAAGCAATCACATAGAAACAAAAAGCCTAAGAGGATGTTTTCGCAGTCTTAACTTGTACTTATGCATGTGTTATCTAAAATGTTAATGACAGATCTTAAGAAAGACTTTACTAGCAGAGCAGTGCAGCTCTGGAACAGGTTACTGAGAGAAACTGCACATCTCAGTTCTTGGATGTTTTCAAGACTTCACAACACTACAGCTGACCTGCTCTAGCATTGAAAATCATCTCACTTGAACCAGGAGGCTGGACTAGGTGACTTCCATAGGTTCCTTTCAAACAGCATTTATATCATCCTGTGATTAAACTGAATGAATCCATACTTCAATTAGGCAGAATCAACTTCTGACTTCATTACTCATTCGTAGAGATCAGTATTAAATTGATACTTAAACCCCGTAATTTTTATAAACCTTTCTTCAGATTGTAGAAGCAAAAGCATCACTGATGGTTCTGAATGCCATTTAAACAAAATTACTGTGTTTCTGTTGCCTGGCCAAATAATTCTTAAACTGCAGCCTACCTTTATTATGGGTTTTCCTATCAAGCAGATAAAGAAACCTGCTCTGTGCTGACAGACCTGAGGAAATTGCTTCGATGCTGGTGTGCAGAACTTGCTCATTTGTGAAAATATATTTATTAGGGATCACAAATGTTATGAGTGAACCATTTGGTTAGCTTAGCTGAACTGTGATCCCTAAACCAGAAGGTTTGGAATAAAACAGATGAGGCAGAATTAGAACTACAATAACTGGTAACATAGGAATCTCAAAAGTGTCTTCCTATGTTACTCACAACTCATGTCAGACTCCTGCTGCTGAAGGCAGCTGGGGCCTGTAATCCTGTTCACGAACAGATGAAATGTCCTCTTTAAACCAATCCAGTTTGCTCTCTCCATTAATATTTTAAAGAGGTTGCTCCGGAACTCACTCCTTTTAAAAGCCTTTTAATTTCCAGTGGTATGCACACCCAGATCCAATCCCTTTTCTTGTGCAAGCTCAGGTAGCTCTTTTGATACACTCTTCCTCAGAGAGATCTACCTGATACCAAGCGTCGGATGCTCATAAGAAAATTGCTTCTTGATATAAAATGAAAGCAAGTTTACTTTTGTTTGTACATGAACAAAAAGTGCTTTGCCACAAGCTCTGTTTGTCCCATCAAATATCAAAAAGACGAAAACAAACTATATTGATGGCACTTCTTCAAACCAGTAGCAGCACAGTAAGGCTTTGCCCAGCACATCTTTCTTTGGACTTAGTATGTAAACCACAATTGTTGGTAACCATAGAGCAGTAAGAAAGAAAGAAAGACAGAAAGAAAGAAAGAAACTTACTTCTAAGGTTTGGGTGGATCAGCATCCACAGGACTCAGCCTCAGCCATGCATACTAGCTCCCCTGTCATCAACACTGATGTTACAATGGCACTCTTAATGCTCAAAGTACTGCAAGTAGCCTGAAACCATACACAGTAAACCTTTTGCAGTAAAGTTTGAGATGAAAGCATCCACTACCAATGTGTTCTTACCATACATTACAAACCTCGCAGACACCTAAAAGGGTTATCTCAAGTCCTCACAGTAAATAAAATATTCTTTAAAAGGCTTTTGGGGATCCTCGGGGCATTCCAGTATTGCCAGAAAGACTCTTTACCCTACCTACTAGAAAAATACATAACAATGTGCTTTAAAAATTAAAAATTTAGAAGAATCAGAATAATTGCTTCCTGTCAATTTTCTAGGTTGGCGCCATGCAATTCAAGGGTGAACCATCTCAAAAAACTCATTTGGAAATGTCTATCTAGCCTGTGGAAAAACTATGTAAAACTGCGTACCGAGCTCAATACATAATGACGTTTATACTTGCTTTGGGTTTGTCCTCAGGAACATAACAGCAGTTCTGACATGGTATCTGTCAGTGTTACAACATGTAGCCTAGTAGAGGAGTCTACTAGGAGATGGAAAGGAAAACTGAAATAACTGTTTACAAGCCAATTGCCCCAAAACGCTAGCATTTGGTTCTGCTTATAAAGAAACAGGTTTTCTATTCTGAATTATCAGAATAAATGAAAAACAAAGTTATTACATATTCAAACTACAGGTCAGGACAAAAAAACCCACAACTGAATGATGCAGCTGTTTCAATCTGCTTTTTTTTAGGTGTGCATAAACTATAGTCTCAGACCACTCCCTTCTGACCTGATCATACGACTCGATCAAAGACAGATTTGTTTAAATTCTACATTCCCTACATGTATGCACCAACTAAAACGTCACCAATCTTGAACAGATTCACACAGAGTAAAACCTCTGAAAATTGCAAAGTGCTGTTTGAAAACCTTAAGGCAACAGGATTTCTCAGCAAAGCAGCAGTGAAGCAAACAAATATGCAGTGAAAACAACCTACCCTTCCTTTCTTTTTCTTTCCCCCAGAAAACAGATGTATTTTATTTGTTTTGCTGCTTTCTTTAAAAATGTTGGCCTCAGAGCAGACTCCACTCAGGACTAATTTCAAAGTGTTATGGCTTCCTATATCTGAAAGCTAAATGATATCAGGCCATCCTAACTAATGGTATTTACACTGTGGCAAGAACAGTGCTCTCAGCACAACAGAACTTCTGCTATGATTGTAACATAAATAACTTTTGTATTAACCTGGATAAATGTTAAATACTATAGAGGTAATATCGTGTCTAAATACTGTGTAGAAAAGTGGAAAATTACACATTTGAGGAATACAATTACACATTTCCAAGAGTCAGGCATTCTTGCAGATCCACTGCTGTTTCAACCAGTGTTGCCAAGGTCTCCTGACTTAGATGGGCAATTAATCTATTATAGATTATACACATATTTCAGTAATTCCATATATTTATATACATATTTTGAAGGATTAATTCTGAATACTGAGGCTGACTTTCTGAGCTAGAAGACAACAGTTTGAGCTACAGGATATACTGCAAGAAAAATAAACATTTTGATTGGAAAAGTGACTGATACTGAATTCAGTACTTGGCTTGTTAAACACTGGATCATGCTGCTCATTTTCATTTCTCTTGCTTTTGCTTCTAGCCTCTGAATCTTTCCATGTATTTCTCTAATGGGTGCTTACAGCACGAATCATCATCATGTATTTTTTCCCAGCATTCTACTGCATGCTTAATGAGGACCAATCCTTTCTTTCTGATAAGCTAAATATATCAAGGTATTTCCTGCTGTAAAACAGGCATTGTCAAAGTCAAATATTCATATTAGTTTTAAAACACTTTTCCAATTCTTAATATTAAAAAATACTGACACAGACTGTTTTGATTCTCCATCACAATTCCGCTTTGCTCCCTTTCTATCTTTGACCCAGCTTCCTGGGGTTTTTTTCAGCAATGTTATGAACAACAATGATGCTACCTCTGTACTCAGTATTTCTCTGTGCATGTACATTATTCAGCTACTAGAATAGCCAACAGTCTTGCACTGAATTGTTGTAGTGAAGAATTGTGGTAGATATCTATTTAATACATGTTAAAATTGTAAAACATATAGAGGATTTAACCAAACACACTTAACACTTGGCAGATCTTGGCCTTAGCTATTAATCCTATGTTCAGTGAAACCAGGAAAATACAACTAAAGAAAATCTTTCCATCCTAGCTCTCCAATGTGTTAATGTATTAAATCTCTTGATTCCAAACTTTTATTCTATTTAGTTTCTGCCTGTCAGTCCTGTTACCAGATAATGTGCAGGAGATTTCCCAGAAGTCAGCTGACATCTTACTAGAGGTCAAAACTTCCCCAGAGATATTCATGCTTAATCTGCCCGTGCAACGTATGCCTCATTTAGAGCAATATTTTTTAGAAGATATTCTACCTTTTAATAAGATTTGACCTAATTTTTCAGAAACAACACTTGTGAACCAGTGTAAAGATTATGGAGAGTTTAAAAATTATTAGCATCCTTAAAATTGTAAGGGTAAAAGGTTTTGGATAAGTTGTATTTTTAAAGCAATATTCAACTGTTAACTTTGGTATCTTGGATACTACTATTTACATGACACAGATCAGTTTCAGGTAAAGGAGAACTCAAATGAAAGAAAACAAAGTGGAAGAGAGAACTTCTCCTTACTGACCAAACCACTTCCTCTTTATCTGCAGGAAGTATGAGAGGTCTTTAGGGGACCAGAGGCAAATCTTCCTTTTCATCTTTTCCCATTGCTCTCCCAGGGCAGAGTGCTCCTGGCTTCAAGGCAACAGCTGCATCATTCAGTTGCAAGCCTGGCAAGAACCCCCATTAGCTGCAATCAAAGCAGTGTAATTGAGTCCTTTCTCTAAGTCCTGTGTATTATCACAATTCAACGTTATAGTTCTGATTATTGATCAAACAAAATATTTCCACTCAAACAGTCCCTACAGGAAAGCCAGGAGATTTCCGGCTCAGAAGCATAGTCTTTCCATATGGGCAGCCCATATATTGAGGCTCCCTCTGTAGTTTTGTATCCCGACAACTATGCCCCAGGGCACCTTGTAGTGTGCCTGAAGTACTTCTCTACCATCTATCTACTATTTATCAGCTCTTCACCTCAACACTAGACAACAGCTCCACACTCATCCTCTTCAGCTTGCCGCAGAACATTCCCCAGCTGCAAGGTGCCATGAACATGTCTTGGGATAATGGGCCATCTTACACATTTCAGAAAAAGCTCCATTGAAATCATGAACCCTAAATGTACAATTTTCCCCTGGTCTACCTAAACACCAGCTTTAGCCAAGTTTAATGAAAAATTAAAGAATTACTAAGCAAGTATTAAATTTAGACCTTTAGTTCTGAACTCCTATTTATATTCTAAGCCTGACTGCTTAGTCACTACAGATACAGATTGTATCTGTAACCACTTTATATTTTGCTGTTAGTCTGACAAAAGCAAATATCAGCAGTTGTCCAGCACAGCACAGATAATTGTATCAAGGGACCACGGTCATGCTTATATACTGAAAACCATCTCTTACAAGGGATGTCTTTTAACCTGGAAACTACATTCACCACCAGCAATGCCAGAAACTGATTAACTGAAATAAAGTAACAAGTGAATTTATACCAAATATGCTTTTATGGAATACAATATGAAACATAGTCTTAAGTATTCTCTTTGAATAACCTGGAACCTGTTACTTTAATTTGTTAAGACATTTGGAATTGCACACAGGGAAAAAAAAGGAAGTGATGCTTCTTCCTGAGCTAACATAAAGTGAAGTTGTTAACATCTGATTTTGAACTCTATATTTGTGCTTCAGCAGATCTGAAGGCAGAGCTTTACAAACTGGAGTATTTATCCAGACAAAAATAGCCACTCAGCTGTGCTTTAGTGCCATTTTCTGTCACGCCAGCATGACAGCACTAAGTGTTTAGTTCAAATAAGTGGTTCCACGTCCTCTGATAATACAACATGGTTCCAGCATTCTGTTCACTACAATTTCAGCTCCATCAGGGGTGGCACAAGACAGCTCAGTATTCCCAGAGATTTTCAAACTGTGGTGCATGTGTTCTATTATGCACTCAACCTGTCTGGTCCATTTGGACTGGATTCACCAGGGAATACAATCAGTTGGCCATTTTATTTACACAACCCAGCCTGCCAATTTGTCTGGAGCTTCAGTTCTTTTTATTTTCATCTTTCTTGCAGTTTCAAATGATTTCTGATGTGGTAACTATCTGTAGCACAGGTTCTTCTTCCACTGGGCATTAGAGTGCAAGGAAACCAACAGCTGGGGACTCATCTTGGGACAGTTAGGATCTTCAAATTTTAAGTAGCAGTTATTTCCTCAACAAGCTCACGTACATTGCTATTTAAATGAACCACTAAGTAAGACTTCCTCCTGATGTGCTGCCAAACAAATAATGAAGAATGTGAAGGAACAGCAACAGCAGAGCAAACACACAGCAACAAATTCTGCTGCTTACTGTATGGCTGGTCACTGGTTCCAAAGCTGGGTGCTATTGTTGCACTGATGACCAGAATTTGACACAGGTTATTCAGTATTCTAGTAAAACAGGCAAATACTCAGAAAATTAGGTGAGAAATGATCTTATCCAAAGGGCACAGAGTTTATATGGTTTCAGCAAGCCTCACAGAACCACCATTGTCCCTGTATTTTGAGCACACTTTCCAAAGTTCAGTTATAACACAAGTATTAAACACAGAAAGTCACTCTCATTCAAATGCAGACATCTGAAATGGTAAAACTTTTCATATTGTGTATTCATATTGAATATTGTGTGCTTATTCAAACTGGGAGGTTCAGATATTGCTGATTTTATGATGCCAAACATTATATGATGCCAATGTCTTCACAAGCTCATAAAATATGTCCTAAGCTGCCCTCTTGCCAAAAGTTTTTTCCACGAGCTTTGCTGATTGGCTTCAGGTAATTCATTTATGTAACAATGTGCAATTAAAACTAATAGCAAGCCCAGCTACTTTGGCCATTTAACTAAAAAGAATTCAAACTACTAAAAATTCAAGTTATAGCTTACACTGATAACACAAAATGACTGATGAGTTTATGTAACACCTCTCATAACGGAAGGCTTCCATCACTTTAAATCTTTCAGCGAGTAAGAATCAGTAAAACTGAAACTATCACCAAATTAGGGTTAAATGAGAAAAAATTATCAGTGCTGACAGAGAGTCACTGCCTAAGCTCACTAATGGAGGGCGTGAAATGTTCACTCTCCCTACCAACACAGCACATCTTGTTTAAATTAAGAGGATTGAAAGCAAAAGAGTGTTTATCCTGGACAACTCTTATTCCTTAGGCTATCCCACTGCCTCCTGGCATGTCTTCCCAAAGCACTATGGCTTACTACTTTTCTCCGCAGGGAAGTAGAAAGTCCTGAAATCGCTTCTCTCCATTTTGCCTATTTGTTTGGTGGACTGACACAGCAGTTAAGAACAAACACTCCTATTCTCCTTGATGTATATTGGGTTTTGAACAACTGTGAAGCTACAAAAGGAGAGGGGGACACATTGTCAGGACAAATGGAGTTGTTGCTGGGTCATTCTGGCAGAGCACACTGAGGTGCTAAACTGTGAAGAGGAGGTCTTAAAAGCACTGACAACACCGTAGTAAAGCCACATATCACTACTTCATACTAGTTTTTGCAACTTCATCAATACACTGGCCTTGGCATGTTCCAGAGTTTCAATTACTTTCTGGTAAACTTTACATATCTGGTGGGGATACTGGATTTCGGGTTTGAGGGTTTTTTTGAAGAAAACCAAACCTCTAAACATACCATTGCTTTCAGAGAATAAGATATTTCAGCAATAATCAGGAACAGCTCCAGACTACAAAAAAACCCGAATGCCAATGCTCGGATCAGGTGAGCAATTATCTTTGCTCTGAGTAGGACTAATACACTGCTTTGCTGGAGTGGAATGGGTGGAAAAACCTGTGCTCCCATACCAAAACTGAGAGCAGTGTGGCCATTCTAATTAATCTTGGGGCACAGACTCCACATGATTTCTTGAAAGATAACATAAAAGAAAAATGGGCAGCTATTGTTAGAAGATAACATACCACAAAAGCAACATATCTTACAAACCTGTCTAGAATGTTCCAATACAGATTTTCAGAAAACTCTGAAATAACAGTTACCTGCCTTTAAGTAACTTGCCTCAGGACAGCTGCATGGATCAAGAACAGTGAGGATTTAGGGACACTTTTCAAAGCCTGTGACTGTGAAGAGCAGACCACTGGGTACTGTAGGTCACAGGTATGAGGCAAATAAGTCTGACTCTGCTTAAGGACAAAAGAAAGAATATAAAGAAGACAGCTGCTAAAGGTGGGCAGAGTTTACCCTGCCGTTGGACCTCTTAAGGCAATGATGTTGTCAGAGGTCCTTCCTGAGTAGTCTAGAAAGGCACTGAACATGACAAAACAATCAATTCAACTACATAGGGACAGCTTACAGAGTACTTGATTGGTAACCTTATCCCATTTCTACTGGGAAATGTGAACTCTGGGCCAAGGTAACCTGATATGACACAAGTAGAGAAATTTTGTTCATACAGTGCAAAACCAGCCAATTCAAAGCCAAGCTCAGTAAGTCAGTGAGGAGAAGAAGAAATAGTACGTGCCTGCCCCACCAAATGCATGCATGCAATTGGAAATGTCTGGGGTTGCTTAAGGTACTCGCAGTCTTGCTTATGTTTTCAATGATGGAAGGTTAATTTAAAAAGTTATTTGAAAGGCAATTATCTGCTCACATGGTTTCTGCTGCAGCCTTCAGACAGTGGAAGTGAAGAGGGGATAACCAGTAAGAGCGGCATTAATAGACATAGCCACTTTGTTCTGCAGTTTCTATTATTAAATTTCATGGCAAGGTTTGGGTAGTTTTAAGGGATCTGAATATTCTGAGATTCTCT
>JAVHNG010075306.1:0-13624 GCA_034783435.1 Agapornis swindernianus | reverse complement strand
AGGGGCTGGTTACTCTACACAGGTCCTCCTGTCTTGCATACAGCACTTTGTTGCCCACTGATAATAATGTCTTCAGAGTATTTCAGGGTTTCTGGTTTAAGCTTGTATTGTATCCACTGGTAAAGCTGCTTGTATTTGTGTTTCAGGATAAATGTTTCTACATGTTTCATTGCTGTAGCTTGTCTGATAGCTGCTGAGCAAGGTTTTCATTTCCTGTGCAGCAAGTTTGCCAATTTTTCACCTGACCCAAAAGCATCATAGCACCAAGGCCAAGAAAGCTGTGAAAGTGAGCCATGGGTAAACAGATTTGTCTTTGAAAGCTGAGAATCTGAAGTCCTGCCTAAGTATACATCCACACTTGCCAGATGGGCTCCTGTGAACTTGCTTGCCTTCATAAGGACAGTCGCCATTCCTCCTCAGATCTCTAACTTTTTAAAGACAATACTCCTGTGCCTGTTTCGTGATGCAGTTTCAGACCAGGCTTGCTCTGGACATTTGTCACTTGTGCTTTTGCACATGAATCTGCCTTTCTTCCTGGTGAGATAATGCACAGAGCTGTGCTACCCAGTCAGCTTCTGAAGCTCTTGCAATGGCTGGGGCTTTGTTAGGCTTTCTTGACCTACTTTTAAGGACAAGGACTTGTGCCCTTCACCTGCCTCTGGAAAACTGCAATGTGATTGTGTTTCTGTGAAGGTGCTTTTGATTTGTTGAATCGCACTGTTCAAGATGTGCTAGTGGGCTGAACTTGTACATGTTAGTGTGAACAGCACTGCTGAATTTAGCGGAGCCACTTGCCCTGGAGGGAGTCTGCAAATTTGGGTCCCAAATTGTTGCACTTTGGAGTTACTAAGTGGTGTAGAGTGCCTTAACTAATAACTCCGTTGTAGTGCCTAGGGGTGCCTATGCCAGGCAAGACAGTTCACCTGCAAAAGGTTTGTCTGGAAAACTGGGTGTAACCTCAGAGTGCCTTCTTGCTGACATCCAGAACTGGAAATCAGTTCTTCATATGCTAGAGGGAGGCTGTCGCCCCAGCCCTTTCCCTGGGTGAAGGCAGTAGCCAGACTCTGTCCCCGTCTGGTGCCTCCCACTCTAGTTAGAAGGAAGCAGTGAAATTGGCAACTGAGTTCACCCAAGGCTTGGTGCAATTATGAATGGTTTTAGAATGCCCTCTGCTAGCTGAAGGAGAGGCCTTTTGTTAGGGGTAGGGAATCCTCTAGGGAAAACACAGTAACTTTTTTCCAACTGTTTTTATATAGTACTGCTTGACTTACTAATGCTGGGAGAAGATCTGGTTTGATAGCTATATTCATTATCTCAGATATATCCTTATATAAAGCAACCTGTGCAGCAATGGGTAACTTCATTTTCTGCAGCCTGTGGAATTGTCAAGCAATATTCCTGAAGTTTGTTAAATAAATTTCTTCAAAATAAGAGAACTGTAATTATTTCTTTTTATATTTAGACCTGGGGTGCAGATTTAAGGGGATGAATGGAGTTTACATAATCTCCCAGCTGCCATTCTGTGTGTTTACCCAGATAGACGATGAAGAAATGACTGCATGGTGCTTTTCTGAGCTCTGACCAAGGGAGCTGTGGCTGCTGCATACTTCCCTCTCCTTTCCCTTCCAGAATGTCCACACCAACCCAAGTAGCCAGCACTGCTTTCTTGTCTTGCAAAACAAGATGGGCAGTCAGCTGTGCTGCTCCATGGGAATTGCAGATAACCTTGCAGGATCTTAATGATTTCCTGTTGTTGCATGTGCTCTGCTTACCAGCTAAAGAGCTCTGTCCTTCACCTCCCTTTTCCCATACCGCACCCTGTGTCTGAAGCATCCTTTCTCTTTCCCCCAGCTCTGCTTGTTTGGCCTGCAGAAGTGGTATATGAGTAAAAATGTACTTACACAGGTTTTTTCCAAGCTCATTGTACTAGGAGGTTTAGTTAAATGTCAGGAAAACATTTCCATTCTTCACCACTGAATTAGTTTATGTAATCTCAAGTAAGTTAATTAGCACCTGGTGTTCTCTTTCTGATGGGAGAGGTTGTTGGCCTCAGATGTTTTAATATCTCTTAAAAGCAGGATAATGAATGTCACCTCTTGTTAATGAGCTATTTAGGCTTACTCAGTTACTAACTTTAATTGGAAGCTTGTGCACAAACCATTGCTTGCAGATAAGAAGGAAATAACAGTACAGGGCATGCTAGCTAGAGAAATATACTGGACTGTTACTGGCATGTTTATTTTTAAGTCTACAGTACGTTCAACAGCTGTGCTTGGAAGGACATCTGGTCTGGGGGTTGAGCCTTGCTTGCTTTTGTGAGTCAGGGAAAGGTGATGACCAGAGAATGACTGTCTTCACCTGCCTTCTCTTTCCCTCTGCTGGTGTTACATAAGCAGGTAATGGCCCTTCCTAATCTTTCATGTCAGCTTGCACACCTAAGAAGGTCCTCATCTCTGGTTGAAAGAAAGGTCTGCCCCAGGGGGTGTCCTAGAAGGGGTGTTGGCTGGATTCCTGGGGCCTCTCACCTTGTGGCTTCAACCTCTTTGAACCTTCCCTTTTTGAAAAAGCTGATTTCAGCTCCTCTGATACCCAGTGAGGTGTTGCACAATGTAATAATTCACTGCACAACAATACTGCTTTTTGCTTCTGATAGTTTTGCTGGGAACTTCCTCGTTGCTGTGTTGGGAGAGTAAATCCATTAATCACTTCCTCTTAAACTCAGCTTTAGGTCTTGAACTGCTGATGCTCAGGCTGCTGGCACTGCTGCCTGCACCACTGGCTTGCAGAGCTGCAACTGACTTCTCAGGGGATCTGGAGTGACAAACCAGAGGCTGTCAGCAGTGACCCTGAACAATGATAACTAGTTATGTGAAAGATGGTCCTTGCGTCTTGTTTACTGGCAACGAATGTCACTGGATGAGCTCATTACACTGAATGAGCAAGTATTAGAGAAAGGGAAGTGGTTGGATTCTGAATATGGAGTTTGTGTCAGTAGTTCAAAGCCACTGATGCTGGAGTCTGCATGCCTTGCACCCATTCATCTCCCACTTTTTGCATTGCTTGCTGAGATTTACTTCCCTGTTTCTCTTTATCTGCTTATAAACATGACAGCATTTCCAAAGCAAAGTTACTCTTTTCTTTAATATTTCTCAGTACAGTTCATCAAAAAAGATGCCCAGCAGGGAAGGGTGCTTTGGCAGACCTTGTGCAGAAGATGGGTGAGGTAAGACCCATCCAAATATGGTGGTGTTTGACAGCAGGTTTCTACATCCTGGTTACAGCATTGTAATGCCTGGGGGCACCTGCCTAAAGGACATGCTCTTCCCAGAATTATGAGGATTCCACGTGGCAGCTGCCATCTAAGGGCTTTTATAGAGACTCAGCTCTTCATACAAACCAGGCTGGTGCTCAATGCCTGAAGAATTCAGAATCTGGGAATGCTTCCTTTTTTCCTCTTTTTTTTTTGTTTTTTATTTCAGACAACTTAAATAAAACCAAAAGGGCTGTGTAAAACAGTGACTTATGCTAGAACTTTTCTGAAATACAAAAACCAGCACCATTTTATTTTGGGGCATGTGGTTTTCCCCTGTTTCAATAGGACTCCTGTACAATTAAGTATCAGCCTGGGCTCTACCTGACCTTGTGCCATCAGTGCTGGTCCTAACTACACACTGCATGGCTGAGCACTGACATGTGGGAGAGCCAATAATTGCATCAGATTTAATTGATTGCATGTTACTGTTTCTCTGAATCTTTATTTCTTCATTTATGCCGGATGGAGGCACTTGCATTTAAAACAAACAGCTGCTTTGGCTTGACTGAAAAATGCCTAATTCTCTAACAGGGACCATACAAATTATTAAAAAATTCTTGGTCTTGTTTGCATGTCAGAGAGAAAATTAGGCTATTGGCTTTATCTTTTTGGATGTATCTGACTTGCTATATGCTCTGGGACAGTGAACCCCCAAGAATGTTGGAGGCTCTGCTTGGCTTGGGTAAGTCAGCTGGAAGTAAAATCTTTCACCCAAACGTGCATGGAGGGGTATTCACCTCCCCCTTGGTCATGGGACTGATCCTGCTTCTGCTCTTCCTTCCACTTGCTGTGGCTGAGTTTTAAAGGACGAAGTCAATTCAAAACCTTGATGTTTCCAAAAACTTAAGTTTAAAATAAACTCCTGGAAAGAGTTGCCAGTTTATTTTTGATTTTTATTTTCTTGGTTTTAAAGAGGTTCAACTCTCCCATAACTGCTGGGTGATCTGCATCAGTAGGCAAAGCCAATGGGGCAGAGGAAGCTGGAGCAAACGCCAAACCCGCCCTCCTACTGCTGTGTCCTCCCTCGCCTGATTGCCATTAGTGCTGCTGTGCACAGTGCAGGTAGAGAAAAAAACAGGTATTTTTCTGGACTCTCAGGGTTTAAAGCGGTTTTAATAGCACTCAAAAACCTGCTTCTGCACAGGTAATTTGACTTTGAAGGTATGCTTTGATTTTTTTCTGCATGCTTGCCTTCTAGTAAAATAGTAGGATTCTACCACAATGGCTTGGTGTGAATAAATGCTGTCAGGGCAGTTTTGGCAGAGTGGCTGGGGAATGCTGATTGTTCAGCATTTGACATACCATGCATGGTGAGGAGGGAGAAGCATGATAAGCACCACTTGCTTTCTGTTTAGTCACCTTTGTCCTTGTAGAAAGCCAGGTAAGAATTGCCTCAACTGGAGACATGCAGACACAAAATCAGGTAGGAGGCTTGATTGCATTTGCCAGATGGTTTCTTTTATCCTCTGCCACTCAAGCCAGAGAAATTTAACACTTTTATCCTTAAGAGCATCAAGCTAAAACAGAAGCTCAGACAGCTTGTTATAGCATATTACAGTGCACATTCTTACAGATTTCATCATGCTGAGTAATTGTAGATTTTAAAGAGACTTTTGCCAAGCACTCTGATGTTGTTCTTCATGAGATACCTTGTACTGTCCAGTTCAATTGAGTTTTAAATGCCTCAAGGGTTTTCACTGATTCCCTTCAAAGACTACCTGAACAAGTCTCAGAGGCTCAGACACAATAGGAAAGAGCCATGTTACTGAAGTTTTCTTGTCAGCCCTTGGAATGTGATACAATGGCTTTTTTACCATTTCAACAAGCTACAAAGATACAAATTTGGACACTGATATTTCTGAGGGCTCCACTGTTAGAAGAAGCAAAGGAAGAAAACTGTCTGAACCTGCCACTGTTACTGGAGCAATGGCTGTACAATCAGAGAGGAAACAGGAGCTCAGCTGTGTTTTATGTTCTCAGTGTCCATCATCCATCAGCACAACAGAAGAATTTTGAATCTTAGAGATTAATTAACTTTATGTTTCAAGCCCATGGGCTGTGTTAAAGGGTGGCATGTAACCTTAATAATATGAAATTGAATGTCCTCCCAGTTTCAACAGCAGAAAATATAGAGAGCATCTAAAAGTTACTAGCCTGGCTTAGCCTGGAACATGGACAGCCTCGTGGAAAATGAAAAGTCCCTTTAAAGTAGAAGTAGCTGAAATATATTGGTGTAGAAAGAAACACAAATGACTGTGGCCAGAAGCCCAAGGAAGAGCGTAATGTTTTGGCCTATTTTGCCTTGCAAAATAACTAATGTGCTACACAGGATATAAATGAACAGATGTGCTTCAAGAACCATTGATCTACAGCCAAGTCACACTTTTGGATACACACACAAGACTCCCAGTACAGTCCGTGGGATTTAGCCATGTGTATCTGAGCATGGAGGTATCTTCCAGGCATACAGTGTTAAATCATGCTTGAACTTTGGAGTGTTGCTCTCCTGTGTCCTGGTGGGCTTGACCTCACAATCTGCATCTCTTGAGTTAAGCCACTTCCTCCGTTACTCGCTGAGGTGCTGAGATGCCGACGCAAGTGTTTGCTTAAATACCACTGCCTCCATTTTCTCTTAACTTCCAGCTGAACCTAGGTAGAGAGGTCACAAAATACTTAGTTCAGCTAGTCTACCTTGGAGACCCACGTTACAGAGAGCAGTGTAACTGAAGGAGAGCGGGCTACCTTTGCCAAGGTTTGGATTTGTTTAAACCCTCCTTTAAGGGGTACGGATAGGGCCTGTTTCTTGTCACTTCTAGTGATACTGTTGTTGCAGCCAAACAATTTTCTGTTACCCTGTTTTCCTGTTCACAGAATCTAGCTGGCTTTAGCTAGTGTTTGGTTTAGACTTTTCCAAGATCTTTGTATTAATTATAAAATGGGACATTTTGGCATTCAAAAAAAAAAAAGAAAAAAAGAAGAAGAAAGAGCAGATTTTCCTCAAAACTCAGTCAGAGTATTTCAATCCCCTCCTCCCTTTCAAAGTGACTTTTCTTCCAAACTTAGTCACTGTTTTGGTTTTATTTACTTCCAGTAACCTCAAGATCTCCCAGGTTTAGATAATGTTCCCCCCCCACCTCTAACAACAGCAGTATTTCAAAGTTCAAGTTCTAGTCCAGAAGCCTGGGAGTTATCATATGACTAAAAGAAAATGGTCCTTTGAGAAGCTTTACCTTATGAGAGTCCTAATAAACTTGGACTGGGTGTAGCTTTTGATAAATTGCCACCCAAGGATCAAACACAAAAGCCAGTTGTGGGATCACAGCCAATAGCACAGTACGTCAGAATCAGTGCCCATGTGCAGGTTGGTACTCCCACCCTCTAGTTCCCAGACAGTAATAATGCTGTATCTCATTTATGAAAGAGCTGCAATAGTTGAGAGGTGAAGTTTGCATCTGGCATAAAGTTAGTTAAGCTTGTCAGGTCTAGAAGGTGTTTCATGGGTGACTTTAGGTAGCTAGGAAGAAAACCCTCAGATAAAACATGTAATTCATTGGAGGACATATCCTACTGATTAATGAGGCATGCTTGAGCAATAAAAAAGAATGTTATATACACAAAACTCACCTCACCATTAAGAAAACAATAAAGTACAGCCACAACAAAGCCCTGAAAGATAAAAGAACCATGGTCACAGATTAGAACTGCAGTGTCAGATTTTGAATAGGGATGAGGCAGCTCAAGGGCAATCAGCTTGATTTTGTCATTAGGACTCTGCTCTATGGCAGACTTACAAGTTATACCTCTTTTTGTTATTTTAAAGAAAAAAGAGCTCATCAAATATTACCTGGAATGATCCAAGAGCCAATTCGAAAAACAGCTGAATTTCCACTGTGCCGCTGCTTGCATCTTCAGGGAAAAAGGCAAAGATTATGTAGTGGACCCCGAAGAGAGGGATGAGGAGGAGTGTTGATTTTGCAAGCCTCCTGAGAACAAAGACAGAGGGGAAAGCTGATGTAGAAGGAGCAAGAAGAGCTCAGGTGAGCTAATGTGCATGAAGTCACGATGTAAGGGACGTACTTGTATTGGTTGAAATCACTGCTCTGTCCTTCAGGAGAGCTGAGCTTCCTCATCAAGATTCTTAAAATGTTGACAAAAAGAATAAAATTAATCTGGGAAAATAAAAAAAAAAAAAAGAAGAAAAAAAGGATGGGAATAAAACCCTCCAAACCAAAGCAAAACCAAGTGCCCAGTAAGCACTTATGTAACTGTTTAGGCTGAACAGGCAAAATAGAGAGGCTGGCCTGCCCATGTCCCTGTCCCCATCCTAGTTCCTGTCCTTGCCTCTCCAGCCTGTCCAGCCACCCCCAGGTTTGGGTGATGGCTGCTTTCCCTGCCAGTTTGCTGTAGCTTTAGTTATGGGGACGATCAGGGCGTATTATCTGGACAAATTACCTGAGGGCAAGGAGACCAAGCACATCGGGAGGATACCTTATGTCTGGGTTTAGATAGCCTCTACACAGTCTGGCCCCACTTTGGATTCCAGCAAAAGGGCAGTGCAGGATCTATTGCTTACTAAGTGGGGCTGAAAATGCTGCTTGCTCTCTGCCAAAAGACACAGCATGGTTTGAGTTGATGGAGGCAAAGTATTTAAAAGTGAGCACAGGAGAGAGTCAATACTCAAGCTCCTCCTTTTGCATTTTTCCCCTTCTCCAAGGTCTGTTATCAGATAAAAATGCTGATTGGCTGCTCAGTTTGAGTGAAGATGAAGCAATAGCTGGTTTCGCTGGTTTGACCCTCAGGCAGAGAGCAGGAGCCCCAGGGGAGGCAAAGCTGGCCTGAGCATGCCTCTCTCCCTTGGCCAGCTTGTAGCACTGGGGATTGACTTGGATTTTATCTACCCTTTGCACCAGGGCTCCCGGTGTCACCCTGCACTGCCTGCAGACCTGAGCCCCTTGGAAGGAAAGACTGAAATATTTTGGGGCTCCTGTGGGGGAAGGAGGCTCAGGCCTGAGGATTCTGGGGTTTTTGTTCCACTAAGCCAGTGTAGGCTGAGCAGGACTTTCTGCTGATGAAAAACTACTGTGGAAGGGGAGACAGCAGGAATCCCGCTGGGAGGGATTGCCCATGAGCAGCACAGCAGTGAATGTTAGCCTAGGAGTACAAAAGAGTTTATCGGTGTTGATTTTCTGGCCTTTGAACTGCTAAAGACTGTGCTGTGAGGAATAAAGAGATTAGATCTGAATTCTGAACGACTGGCTGTTTGTTTGTCTGTGGCTATGGGCTTGAGAAAAGCCTCTCTTAGGTAAAGAGACAGTCACACAGGTGGCTCCTGCTAAATTAGATGTGATCAGGATTTTGATGAAAGTTGGAAGAGGATGGGGGTGGTGGCCTGCAGAAGGTAAATGAAGATTGTGCTTTTTTCCTTGCAGGGTGCCTGGGCCTTGTTGGCATTTAACTATTGCTGAGTAGGTCCTGGAGCATCAGGGTTATAACATTGAGGAAAATAAATGCTGTGGCCTCATTAAGTTGAACCTGAATTATTTGTGTGGCCATCAGCTTGTTCTTGTGGGGTGAAGGGTTGCTCAGTGGTAAATGGGAGCAGAACTTTAGACCACCATCTCTGCTGCTTTGGTTTCCAAAACAGCATGCAAGTGTTGCAGTTTGTGTTTTGCAAACATAATGACTCCTACTGGCAACACAGAAACATAGACCAACTCTTGGGTTCTTGCCTTGGAGTGTCAGCTGGTTGCTTGAGAGTAACTAGCATATTGCATGTTTCTGTACATGGGCTTTGGCTTCAGATAGATCATTGCAGAGTGGTCTGCCCCAGAGAATCTCCATTGGGCAGAACAACTACCTCCAAGAGGCAGCTTCTACTCCATGGTACCTAAGACTCTGAGTACCAGCAAATGCTCAAACCACAGGTGCTGAGTATTTATATGTAGCAAACTGCTCTTGGCACCACTACTGCCTTGTACTGGGCAGATTCACACCAAGTTTGAATGTGCATGCTCATTTCAGTGAACAATTCCAAAAAGGTATAATTGCAGGCCACTAACATATTGTGCGAGCAGCATGTGAGCTGTTTTCATTGTTGAAAGCGAAAGTTAACCATCGTGTAAGGCACCTTGGTTTTGGCTTTGATGGGAGGCACATTTACCAGGAGACACAAAGGTGATTGTACTGAAATGTACAGTCCATTTTTTTCTCCTCCAGAGCCTTCCTTGAAACAGTACAAAACAAGCTTCCACAAGCCAGCCAAGTTCATATGAAATCAACAGGATGTGGAAACCCAATCTTCTTCAGGCTCTTGCTTCTTGGGAGAACACTCTAGCTTTTCTTGTGAACTCAGCTTCGAGGCATTAGTTACTGACTAAATCCTGCTGAGCAGAAGTTGCTTAAGCACTATGTGTCACACTGGTTCAGGCACATGTCTAGATCAGTTCATTAACATGCTTCTAAAGCATATTTACTTCACAGTATTTGAAAATATAGTTTGAATCTGAATGTCCCAGAAAAGACTTACAAAAATAGACAAAACTACAGGGCCTCTAATGATCCACCAGGTATTGGCATTAGTGTTGATGTCCCAACACCTGTAAAAATAGAAGAGAAGGTGCAGTCAGTTATCAAAACACTGGTGTCTTTTCAAAGAGGTTTAGCATGTTTTGCACTTTGGATAGGCCACTATTCCCTTCTACAAAATTGATTTCCTGTTCTCACTTAAAGGTACAACATTTCTGATGAAAAAATGTCCACTTGCACTGGATGAAAGTATACCCTGCCCTTAGAGTACAACCACTGTTCAAGATTCTGGAAGGGAGAAGAGAAAGGAACAAAGTTTCACTGATCAGAAAGTCAAATGCAGATGCTGAAAGCATTGTGGGCTGACATTGTACTTGAAGGCCTCCTCCTACCCCTGGAAACGCTCAGATCAAATCTGAGGCTCTTTCTCAGGTTGCTCAGCTGGACCTCTACTCCCATCCACACTTAAGATCCAGGCTCACACCACATCAGGGTGGTGGTTGGTTTGCTTGGCTGCCAGTGCCTAGAAATGAGCAGGACCCTGTGGAGCAGCCTGTGCAGGGGCTGCATGCTCCCCATGGTGTGCCACCTTCCCCAGATCCACACAACTTACCCAATATTTTCATGGAGTTGCCTAGCAGTCGCCCATGCAGCCACAAATACAGCTGGGGCACCTGCAATTGGAAAACCCAGTTACTGTTCCACAAGTCCATCTCAAATGCAAAACAAACCCACAACTATTCTTACTGAAAGAAAAACCAGTACCCCATCCAAGAGCGATGAACCACCAGAGGAACTTTCTTTCTGAGAAGAAGGAAATAACCAGGAGAGTGTGGAGGTACAGTCCCTCCACAAGGAGCCAGCTGTAGTTAGACATGATGCAGTACTGAAAGAAGACCATGGTGAGCTTACACCCAGCCTGAGGAAAGAAAGAATAATTAGCTTTTGCCTGGGTTTGCATCTACCTTCTAACAGAGAGAGCGTTGTAAATAAATCTTGGCAAATAGAGATTTTATAGCAATTAGGGGACTGAATGGGTGGTCTTGAGACAGGTGAACACACAATAATAAAGCTAAGTTGGCACTCGTAAAAGCATTAATCAACTGCCTCACTAGCAAGAACCAAAGGTGTCATGGGCATGGGTTTGGGTTACTGTCTCACTTAAAGGAGGTTTCACCTTATTAGTATCAGTAGCACTAATACCACCTTAAAGAAGCACATGAATGTATTTGTCAGTATTTTTTTTCCTAAGAAAAAGGGTCAATAAAGATAAGTTCAAATTTGCTCAAAGCATTCTTGGTCAGCAACAGAAATGTGGCAAAACTCTGGGGGGAGTGTGGGTAAACCAGCCAAACAAAAAAAGCCCTTTTTATGGTGCGGGGTTTTCACTTCTTTCCCCCCCCCCTAATTCTTATTTTTTGGTTTAAAGTATTGAACAACATCTCCAGTGCTCACTCACACTCCCAATTTTCAAGATATTTTGCTGCCAATCAAGAGAAAAAGACAAAAAACAATTCAGAATTTGGGAGGTTCCTTTTCTTTTCCAGACTTTCCCAAGATATGAGTGCAAACCCATATCTTACTATCAGGTATCACCCTGCAGTATAAGCTGGCAATACTTAACGTGTTCTCATACTTTTCCTGCCAGCTCCATCTACCAGGATCTAAAATCTGTGTAATAATCTCCACCCTGGTTGTGTATCCTGTGTTGAAAGCCTGAGACACCCATGTTTAGGCATTTCTGGGTCAATGTGCTGAACTCCTGGTGTCTTCTGCAGCCATTTAGTTAACACAGTCAAACTGATGAATGCAATAATCTACTTCAGACTGACCTGAATACCTTCTGTTCCAGTATTTGTAAGGGCATCTATAGCCTATATGAGGAACCACACCTGGGTTTCTGTGTGTATGCTCCAACCTGGGCTGCTTTTGCATCCTCATGCCTCCCTCACTCATCCATAATACTCCCAAACAGAGAAACCTCGGGCAGGAACTACCAAGATGTGGCATCAATTGACAGACAAGGGAAAAGGCATACTTCTCTTCTTCCATAACCCCATATGTTGAATAGAAAGCTGGGACAGAGATTTCCTTTCCTGCATCCTAACTACTGCTAGGATACTCCAAGGAAACTGAGGCATGCAGCAAGCTAGAAGGCAGAGGGTTACCATGTATGCTCCACAGTAATTTATGTCTTCAGAAGAAAACAAAACAGCATCCTTGATGAAGTTAGATGAGGCTCGCAAAATGAATGATGTGAAGAGGTGCATGTGGATATAGTTCCTTGTACAGCGAAGTCTTCTGTTGCAAAAAAGAGAGAGAGGTCCCATGAAGTTACATTCCTAGCTAATATGAGTAGCTTGTGGCTGTAAACAGCAGGTTTCAACCCTTATTAATGCTGAACTGACGAATTAAGAACACTGGTTTTCTGCCTGTGAGAGGAAGACTAATGCATTTCCCAAGACGGATATCCTGGAGAAGACCTTAAAAAGCTGAAGTCACATCTGCTCCACTCAGATACTTAAACATGCTGAACACTGCCAGAAAAAATTATGGTTTCATGCCGATACACTTGTTCTAGCCTCCCTTCTTTCTGGAGTAACATGAACCAAAGCTGTTTATCCACATCTGGGTGGATTTATTTGGTTTGCTTGCAAAGTGCACTTGTGCATGCAGTGTTTTCTGTATTAAATCTCCAGATAATCTGGGTTCAGAGGCTGTGCAGCCAGAAGACAGGTTTGTAAAATGGTTGGGGTTCCTTCTGCCCTTCTGTACACTTACTGTACACTTCTGTACACTTACTTCTACGCTTACTGTAAGGGAAATTTTTGTTCACCTAATAAGTAGCTAAGTACAAATTCCAGTTTATAAGGTTGTGTGAATATAAAGTGACAGATTGCTGCTGTAAGTTTCAATTTTTTACTTGCCCTGAAAGCCAACAGAAGGATCTTGTGTCTGCTGAGATGACCAGAGGTCCTGGCCAAATGCAAACTGGAGATGCTTCTCCTCACCTAAAAGAGATCAGGATCGCTAAGGCTATCATCAGCGTCACGAGGGAGGTGCAGTATCCAATGGTGTACATTGTCTTCAGAATCATGAAATAGGAGCGCTGCAGAGGAACACATATTCACATCTTTACTTTTGGCTGTCTGGTAGAAATCAGCCCATACCGAAAGGAAGGTGTCTGTTCCTATTTAATAAACAAATTTTCTTGTAAAATCAGCTACTGAAGTTTTATCCTGAGCAACCCATTCTGATAATTTGGAGGAAGCATTTATGCTGAAAAACACTTTTAAGAATAGCCCCAACAGACCTAAATCACAACCTTATTCAGCCTCTTCATAACATATTCCTCCCACAAGGCCCCAGAGCAGCAGATCTGTGGTCACAGGCATTCATACTCACTCTTGCCTCATTCGCTGTGTCATTGACATTGTAGCCACAAGCGATATCAGGTCTTGGGTATGGGTCAGACCAACCTTCACTTGTACAGTTTCGGTAGACAAAACCTGTGTGGTAACAACAGAAAAAAAAGACAAAACCATGTATGATCATTTCAAATGGTATCTTTGGTCTCCTTGGGGGTCAGTCAACAACCTATAGGGTTGCTCCAAGAGTAAAGAGAACATTTCCCCCCCGGGCAATACACTCTGCATAGCTGGAAGCGAAATGCAGCTGAGCTAATTATGTTGATACTTGCCTAGTGTACTTGTAGGGGTTAAGATATTGTTTGCCCACTCAGGGATGACTGTGATGGATGTGTTTTTATTAATTGCATTATTCTTA
>JAVHNG010075291.1:4713-21371 GCA_034783435.1 Agapornis swindernianus | reverse complement strand
CTGTGGGAACCAGCCTCAGCAGGTTCAGAGCCCTGGCTCCATCGCTGTACAGCTTCTCACTTCAGAGCATGGGTGAAGACTTGAAAACACGAAAATAGTTGTCCAGTACCTCTGACTGCAGAGTTGGCACCCCAGCAGGTCTGTCTAGAATCCATCAGTTTTGAGAATTGCAAAGCTTAGAGATAAGTCAGTCAGTGCAGCTGCAGGGTCTTGAAAACTTATTTTCTATGGAAACCGTGTGGTTTTGAAAATGTCTTGCTGTCAACTCAAAATTTGTCCAAACCACTCTAGAACAGGCATATTTCCTGGGAACTGGAAACTACTTTTTGACTAGTTCCCCTTATAGCTATAACCACATTTTTTTTCCTGCTGTCCTCCTCCACTTTTCCAGCTCAGCATGTAATTTTTTATTTTTCCAAAACTGAGCTCTCTTTAGAACAGAGCCCCTTTGACCGAGTATAGAGAGGAATAGTTCCAGGAGACATAAAACCAATAAGAGAGGAAAATGCCTTTAAGAGACTCAACATGCAGAGAATAAAACTTTAAATCTCTTTATGGGGAACAGCATTTTTTTTTTCTTCTGGAGTAGGGAGTGAGTAGATGGGGGGAAAAGCCATTCACCTATTCTGTTATAGACTTGTCTTCCACATGCAGCCTCTGGTTTAGGTGACTAAAAGTTTTGCACGTAGTCCTACATTAGAAGATCTGTAACTTTAACAGACACAGGGTATGTCTATGCGATGAACAGAAATCTCCACTTGAGCAGGAGGGGCTTAGTACAATGCCTGTTGATAGAATTCTTCCTCCTTACAGTAAAGAGCTTTGGATCAGTCCTTAGGTAAGCACAACCACCAGCTTTAATATTTTTAAGAATGTATCAGGTCAGTTATGAAGAAAAAAGGGGAATATGACTTGATACATGGAATGCTTTCCAATTTGCTGAGTTACTTGCCAGCTTCTGAAATATCTCACTCTTAACTGAACAAGAAGTATGCCTGAGCAAAAGAAGCTGTAAGCATTGAGAAAAAGAGTTAAAGTCAAGACTTAAACACAGACAAGCTTCTTTGGTGTTACAAATGTATTTTCCCTATTAAAATGATGTAGCTGTCAGCATTTCGTGCTTTTCTTGCATAAGCGCTACCAAATGGAGAGATGCAGAGATGCCCCATGTACCTTCAGATAAACTGTGCACATTTGGAAGTAATCAAAATGAAGAGAAGGTGGGGTTTCTGTTGGCATTTACTGATACAGTCTGGTTTGCATTAGGATGGAATTTCTGAGATTGGGAATGTATTACCCTAACAAACAGTGGTTGCTATAGGAAATATATGATCTGTATTATTCTACATGTACAAAAAAGGCACGCATACTGACAATCTCCTGGGATTTGAATGTACTGGGGGAAGGTAATGGACTCTAAGAGTCTTATAATTTCATAGCTTGCATTTGTCGTCTTTACTTTTGTCATTGTAGTAATTATGTATACTCCTCAGGAATCTGTGTGAGCTGTAATCTGTCACCAATATACAATTTTGTATTTTCCATATTCAGTTCCATCTAGGACAAGACAATGACTTGGAACAGCCAGAATAGATTTGCCAAGAGCAAACTGCCTGACAAGTCTGGTAGCCTACCTACTAGGATGGAACAACTGGTTCCATGTAGGGGAGAGAAGTGGATGTGTTTTATCTTAATTCTAACATGGATATAAGGGAAAAAATATGCAAAGAGGCTGAATTAAAATTACTGGACATTTGAAGTCTTGTAGAAAATACTATGCGAAATATCTGTAATATAAATCTGTATTCCCTGTTAATGTCTGCAGTACAGATTTATAGTGTAGTTTTCCTCAGCCTTTACCTGGATGTTAGGTGGCAGAAGAGGCTGACTTGGGAGGGAAGCAATACCATGCAGCTTCCATTTCTGTCCATACCATGATTCCCCATAATTGTGCAGGTGGCAGTTGCAGTTTTCTTATAGATCAGAAACCAATTACCATCCTGTTTCTCAAAGATCAGAAGATTTTTGGCTCCAGCATCAGGTACATCAAAGCCCCATTTTAAGTTCTCAAGAGCTTGTACTGCATGCCAAGTGCATTCGCAAAGTGCTGTAATGTATTTGATAATATCGTCTCTTGAAGGAATCTGTGTCACTGAGCTAGCATATAGTAACCACATATACTGAAATGCTCTGTATTTTCCTAGCTCTGTGTATAGATAACAAGAGAAAAAAAGCCAGATATAGAAGTATAAAGAAACAGAAGAACCTAGACTCCTGATGCTACTGATACTGTACAGAAAAAATGTTAGTATAGACAGAGCATTTGATGATGAGAATATACAGCATTTGAATTCTGATCATCTGTGCAGCTCTCAAAGTAGCAAGTGTATCTATATGTTTAGATTGGATTTACTGTCGCAGGTATTGTTTCATGGACACATTCCATTCCTTCCCTACCACTGTGCTAAATCAGCTTGTATTAAGAAGCCTTGAAATGGGGCTCAAAAAGTATCTAAAGCCATTTTTTCCATGCTCCTTGCACCCAAAGGCAACTGAAGCTGTGACAAAAAGGCATAGGGATGTGGAGGTGGTGATGCTGAGCTTCTGCTAACATCTGGTCATTAATTTCAGCTTTGGGGACTTCCAAAATGTTGGCAAACACAGCTCCAGCTGGCCTGGGGACTTTTGCTTCTCCATGAGCAGGTAAATAGGCCAGATGGTCTCCTATTTTACTACTGTTTCTAGTATGGATGGTGAGTCTTGATCCCTACAGAGCAATACACCTTCGAAAAGCTGGACATTTTTATTCACCTTTTGGCCACATAGAAACAATGTAACTATTAGAAGAGCAGTAAAATAATTAGAGTAGTGGATAAGAGGAAAGTCTGAATGTGAGAAGGAAAGAAAAAGCAGCAATCATAACCTTGTATTCCTTTCTCCATTTCAGAATGGCAAAGTCTATGAATCCATTGTGAACAGCTGCACTTATGTTTGTGTGTGCTGTAAAACAAAACTAGGGGAAACTGTTTTGTCTTTGCCATTTCTGTTCCAACAAAACCAACCACACAACTAAATGAGAAAACCCCCCAAACTCCCAACAAGCAGTCTCTAGGGCTCTAGTACTAAGAAGTACATTAGAAAGCTGGGCGAACTGAAATTTAAATGCTTCATCTTCAGTACTTATTGGAGAGACTTTTTACCATAGCTGCATACAGCATGAAAACTTGTAACAGGGTGGGAGGATGAGATTTGGAGAATCTGGTGCTGGAACTTAAGGCAATATTCAGGCAGTGATTATGCAATTGTTGCATAATATGGAGAGTGCTTGCATGAATAATCCTATTAACATTAGAGTTTCGCAATAAGGCAATTGAACACTGCACTGTTCAAAATCATCTGTATTTAATGGTGGAAAAATCAGCAAAATCACCATTAATAAAACAATGGTCTCATTAAATATAGTCTTTGTCAGTGGGGGATAAGAGTGGAAGAACATCAGAGGAAAGAATAGAGAAAAACTTTTTCTCAGCTTAGGTATAGTAGTAAGGATTTGTTTTAATGGTTTCCTTTCAGAAAGGGAAATGATGGGGAAAAGGTATAGATGGCTATCATGGGCTGTTGGTAATTTATTTGTTGTGGCTGAGAAGAGCTGTGAACACTGGGATTGATGAAATTGAAAGAAAAGGGAAAAAAATAGACCAGTCACCCAAATAATTTGCAAATTTCTATTTGTATCTAGGAAGTGCCAGAGCCAGCACAGGTGGAAGAATTAATCCCAAACATCCGACACTGGTTTATACTAATGAAGTATAAACTGGAGCAGCAGGTGCAGCTGCCTCTGCCTCCCAAGTTATAAGGCCCCCATGACTAAGAAAAGGCATTTATTCCCTGGCTCTTACAGCCACCATTGGGTGAGGAGCCCAGGCTGCTGTGGGGGCTGCTCCTTCACCTGTTGAAGGTGAGGGCCAAGAGCTTCCTCTGTGAACTCGTGGGCAGCAGCAGTATGCATAGGTGAACTGTAGCATCTGTGCCAAGGCTGGAAAAGCTGCAGCACCTCTCTGAGCTGTTTTTGTGCTCCTGGTGGGAGAACACACACGTTGAGCCTGTGCTCATGCCAAAGGTAATCCCGGGCAAGGCTTGGGCTGAGAGTGGGTGGGACTAGCGTTCCCTCTGCAAGATTCACGTGCCACCCCCTGCAACTTTGCCAGCTACAAAGCAGCCACTCATTTCTAAAGAACCTCTGCACAAACACAGAGGCAGCAGCAGCAAGGCTGGTGCCAGCAGTGCTTGGAAAACAAGTCATGAAATATCTGATATATGAAGTTTAAGCTCCATGCCAAAGCAGAAATAAACCTCTGCGAGGCTGCATTTCTCTTCCCCTCCCAGAAGGTTTAAGGCTATGGAAAATCAGTGGGTCTATAAAGCTGCATCCAGGCATCAGGAACAAGGCAGTGACAGCTGAAATTTAACCTGTGTTAATGTTGCCAGAAAGAATTTGACTATCTGGGTGCTTATAGCTAAGGAATTTATATAATCATCTATGCAAAAAGACTGAGAAAATGTATAGCTGCTTGAGGAAAGTAATCTGCTTTTATCTCATGCCACAGTATTTGAAAAATCAAATCCAGTGCCCTAAACACCAATTGCTGCAGAACACTGGAGCCTTTCAAAGCTAGTTTGCTTCTAGCTGGATTTATTCATCAGCTTTACAAGTCTTTTGACATGACAAAATTTATGACTGCTTTCAGACCAACTAGAACTGATATTAGGAAGAAAAATACTACTTTTACTGTTGTTCCTAGGTGACAATCCACAATTGGTCTGGAGGATAACTGTGAGGCAATCTTCCTTATTTCAGTTTCTCTTATCCTGTATAGAGCAGTCATCTAGTAGTCTTCCATGGTTGTTGCTTTCTTGAATATATTTAATAGATTTGAATGTGGCATTAGTCTTGAAGTTTTATTTCTATGGGAAGATACATCTAGAGAATGTATGGAAGTCACAGTTTGTTTCTTCTTTGTTAGCCAGCACTCTTTCTTTGTACTTTTTAGAGTGCAAATGGAGTTCTCAATATGTTCTAGGAAATAAATTGGAAAGATCTACTAACAGCATTCCCTTTGCTTTAAAAAATATATTTTAGATATGGCAGTTTGCATTTTCATTTTGGGGAAGATGACAAACAATTGGTAAGAACGGGCAAAACCCGCAAATCTCGCCTAATACCAGTGCAGCTGCATTCATTTAAATCAGTTGAGGATCTGATTCACTGTATGACAAAATGTCTCAATTAATATAATTAGCTAAAGCTGCAACCAAAGCCCAGGGGGGATGTGGATTGTTGTAGCAATGTAAAAAAAAAAAACCAAAAAAAAACAACAACAAAAAAAAAAAAAAACCCAGAACAACAAACAAAAAACAAAGCTGAAATTTCCAATATATATCTGTATGTTCAGCTACATCTACTGTTCCAGGTTTTTGTATTTATTGCTGTGATAAGTGGGGTATTTTGCCAGAATGAGAGGAGGCAGCTCTCTGAGTGGGGAGTTTGCCTCATAATTATGAAAATTACTTTTTCCTCTGCCTTCATTCAAGTAACAGACATGTAAATGTAGACCTGTGACTGCTGGATGAGCAGCAGAGAGCTGCTATCAGGACTTACATTATCCACTTCCTTATTCAGCTTGCAAGGCTGTATGTTTGGTTCACCTTAGGCAAATTGCTGTCTTTCTCTGTGCTTCAGCATTCTCATTCCCAGACCTGTCTGGCTAGATCTTTAAGGCAGAGCTTGCTCTCACTCTGTGCCTGTCATCATGCCTCCTGCAATGAACTAGCCCTCACATAGCAGATGGTTTTTGCCCATCTTCTCTCCAGCAGCACCAATTAGAATGAAAGCAGTAATCACCAGGAATAAATACTTACCAGTATAACCCAAATCCCTTAACTATTAAGAAGTACAAACTTGACAATGACAAAAGTTTCCAATCTAGCCTTTGACTCAGTTTATTAAAGTGGACTTCTGCTTCTTATGGTCAACCTTTTCAGGCTATCACAATATCCAGGTGCCTCATCTTTTCTTCTGGCTGCTGGTTTAAGCAGGAATGCAGGAGACAAGAGCATGAAATGCTTTATTACTGCCGTTGTAAACAGTTTGTGTGTTTGCTGTGGAAATGTGTTTCTATGAGGGGTCAGACTGTAATAGCTTGTACCTTGTCAGCAAAAACGTGCTTCAGTGCATCCTATTCTTGCTAACAGAGTTCTTATTTTACATCTAGTTCTGGATAGGAAAGAGTACAGTTCTTTCAGTTCTCAGCAGTATGGTGGGTATAAAGAGAAAGCTTCTCTTGGTAATATTTGTACATTAAATACAAACCACCAAACAAAACAATGCATTGCATCTTGGTTTTTAGCGAACCCTCACCAAAACCTCTTAAACAAAGATCATATTACAGTGATGCCATGATGACAGGTAAATAGATTAATCGCTAATGACTGTTTTTTATCAATGTTAATGATTCCTGCTCTAGCAATGGAAAGAAGCTATGTAATAGGAGAAATTGCAGAATGGAGGAGAGTGAAAGCAGAACCCCCAAGTGTCACAAGACAGTAGACAGTTCCTCCCACTGGAGCTCAGGTCTCTCTCTCTTCTTCCAGGGCCAGGGTTTGCTTCTTCCGGGGTTAAGATTTCCTGATAGTGGATAAAAATCCATGGCTACTGGCAATAACAGTACACAGGAAAAGCTATCATCCTTAGTGGAACTTCAGTAACAAGGAGACTGAAAACAAAAATATTAAAGCTACAAATTTCAAGAGCAAAAGTGTGTATCTTGAAGTACCATCTTAAAAAATTTACTGTTTGGAGCAAATTTCTGTCCCAGGAATTCTTGTTGTGGTGCCTGAGAGAAATGTAGAAGACTACAATATTGGTCTCAAATTTTTATTCCTAGAATTTCTCAGTTTAGTTACTCTCATATTATTTTCTTTTCAAAATACCTCAATCCTTTAATGCCAGGGCATTTTATGAAGTCCAGTTTGTGAACTTCATCTCAGTTTCACGTTTATCTTTTTTTAGGATGGTTAATGATTTGTCAGATATCACACAGTTTAGGTGAGAATATAAATGGCTAGTAGATCTGCAAAAGATCAAAAGATAGTCCATGGTGGTAAGGTAGTAAATGATGGTGTACCTTGCTCAAAGCTGACTCTAGTATAATCACCAGGCTATCACAAAAAATAAGAGGATATCTGAGACATTGTCCAGAAGTTACAGGATTATTGATAGTAAACTCTTCAAGCTATAATGCTTTAGAACTGTGTGGCTGTTTTCTATCCATCATATATTTTCAGCCTGAGCAGAACTGGACATTCCACACCTAGCTGCCTGAAAATAATTTGAATTTGGTCAGGGATTTGCTAAATTAAACAGTAGCTGTTGTGTTTACTGCTGTCTGCTAGCAACAGGTTGTTGACAGGTAGTTGACAGGAAGATTTTCAGATCAGATTTTTAGTGTCATAGTTTTAGTAGGAACTTAGTCCCAGTAAAATTGCCAGAATAAACTGTACTTAACTGATGTGAAAGTACATTAAAGTCTAACAAAAATTAATTCTTAATGACTAAGTTGTGTAAAATTCGGATTGCTTCTAATTTAAAAGAAAATAATCAAATACTGTTAATTCTTTGTAGTGTTCCACTCCATTAAAGACATTCAGCTTTCCTTCAAACTGTAGATAATGATGCTTAAACACATTCATAACAATAGTTCTGTTCTTTAAAAGCTTGAAAGATAAACTCAGAAACAAACTTCTGCATGTGTATGTTAAATTTTCTGGTTTACTTTAAAGTGGTTTTTTTAAACAAATACTTCAGTTCCTGTCTTTGTGCCCCTAAAGCAATCTCTTGGACATGCATGTGTAGTCTAGAATCTAGAAAAACAGAACTTTTTTTCAGTAACAACTAACCAAACCCATGTGCTTTCTACCAAATATCTGGAGACATATATTGAAGGAAAAAAGGGTTATGAATGATTCAAATGTGTATATGATTCAATATCAACTGTCTGTTGGTCTGCCTGGGATTTTATCTCCACCCCTATTAACTGGGATTTGAGAAAAAGCTAAACTTTATGTTCTTTTTGGATGTCAAAATTTTCTTGAGGTGTTAGCTGACAAAGGGCAACAAATACAAATGGTAACAAACATGAATGCTGGCAAACTAAGGGAAAGTTTCCCAAATACACAATTTGGGAAGCTATGTTGATGCAGTTAACTGAGCTTCAGGCTTCAAAGAAAAACAGATAAAGCCTGCAGTTGTATCCTTGTGGGATGAAATCCACTGTTGAGAAATTTTGCCATTCCAGACATAATTTCTGGTTCTAAATCTGAAAATATTTTCAAAGACCAGATATCTTTAGGTGACAATACCTGTCTGGGGGGGGGGGAAGGGGGATGGGGAGGGAATTAAGAACCTTTTGAAAGAAAAACATCTTGAAACACTTGTGTTCTCTTCTTTGTAAATATCTTCCTTGGGAAGTACTAGTGAATTTTGGGGTTTCTATCAATAAATTGAGAATATGATTGAGAAGAGCTACGTCATGACTCAACAGATAACAGGAATTTTGGCTGGATCTGAATTTGGTCTCTCTGAGGGTTGATCACTCCTTCCCTGGCTTACCTTTGCACAGTATCTAGTATAGGAATAGGAATCACAGAATTGAGGTCAGCAGAGACATTTTGAGATCATTGGTCCTACTCCCCCTGTTCAAGTAGGGTCATAGAATCACAGAATGATTTGGATTGGAAGGATCTTAAAGATCATCCAATTCCAACCCCCCTGCCATGGGCAGGGACACCTTCCACTAGACCAGGTTCCTCAAAGCACCATTGAACCTGGCCTTGAATACTGCCAGGGATGGGGCAGCCACAGCTTTTCTGGGCAACCTGTGCCAGGGCCTCATGATGTTCATGATAGGGAATTTCAAGAATTATGGTAGTTGTGTTGGTTAAAGCAGTAGAAGAGGTTACTTGAACGTTGTTAGGAACACTGGCACTGCAGTGCTCAAATAGAAAGCACTGGTAATAGTTACGAATCACCTTTACAACTTAAAAACATCTATGTGTTGATGGTATCATTATATTCCTCCTCCATTTTGCTCCTCTACTCAGAATGAACCAGTTCATAAATACGTTCAGGAAGTGATCACTCGAGACAAAGCAGCTCAAAGCCTGCGACCCTCTTTAGGAAGCACTCAGCGAATCATTAAGGAACTCCGTTCTTCCAAGCGAGAGACAAGGAAGGAAAACCGTTACCATGTAATAGCCAACAATCGACCTAACTGTAGTCAAAACGTTGAACCTGTCATAAATGGTGAGGCATCAACTGATGGCAACAGATCAGACTCTGAAGCAAGGGAAGATGCTTCACGAAAGGAGAGCACTGCTGTTGATGAGAGTTTGGACTGCTATGGGCAATTCCAGTTGTTTGATATTGTACAAGAAGAGGAGGTGGTGGGAGACTCCAGCATAACTGCTGCAAACCTTCAGGTCAGCAAACGAACTTAGTATACTTGAGGTGCTTTGATATCACTGTTGACTGGTACATGTGGGCAGACTGACTGCTGTGGAAGGTTTTTTACTTTGTAAGTATTCTGGTGTTTACTGGGAGCTTGAACTAGGTATTTGCAACTTGGAATATTGTACAGGGAGGAACTGTCAGGAGGATCCTTAAGTGCACTGAGACAGAGAGCCATGTGAAATTGTTTGCTACAGGAAGGGCTTGTTTTTTCTGTACACTATTCTGATGTGTAAACTCTCAGGTCCATCTGTTGGGTGGGTTTCTGAGGTTTTTTAATTAACTTCTCTACCTAGAGAACAAAAAAAAATCTAATTCAGTGTCATCTATGCAGAGGATTAGAAATGTCACTTGTAGGCAAGATTCACTCCAGGAAAAGACATTTTTGAGCCTCCCCTTCTCATGATTTCAATACAAGGTTTTATCATACGGTTTTATTTTAGAATTCTAGGTGTTTTGACACTTACCTAAGCTGCTACATCCTGTTTTCATTGCTATTATGAGTTAAGTATTTTTTCAGTTGCCAGAATATCTGCTTAATATCTGTCATAGCTTTAAATATGAAGAAGCTGCATTCTGTGTAGGGTCGCCCTGTATACAGTGTTAAGAAGATTTTATATGCAAAAGGTCAGAGAGCCATCTATGCTTTCTCTAGTGGCTTCACTGTATGTAAGTACACATGGATGCTTTACTTATGCAGCCCATGAGAGCATTGAGGAAACCTTAAATGCTTGATGTTAAAAGAGATAACCTGGGTGAGGAAGAACCTAAGCAGCTGTCACCCTTCAGCATTTCAGTAGGTTATTTCAGGGCTTTGCCATCAATCTTTAATACAAACTCTCACTTTCTATTAAGCAGGTAGTTCAAACAGGCATTTGAGATACTAGTTAACTGTTATCAATCATTATGCTGATTAGATAAACAGAAATGAAACTGAGGTAGCATCAGAGTTTTCCTTATACTGTTTTAGAGCTAGCAGTGGGTGTTGAAAGCACGAAGCAAGCTTTGTTTCCATTCTGTATTTAGGAGTGAATGAAAGGTTGGTCTATAGCTGTTCCTCAGAATTACGTTAAGTAGTTCACAAGACAAGACTGTGGATTGAACAAAATATCTGAAAAACTCTAGTAGATTAAAAGCAGCAAACACCTGACCATGTAGACCTTCAAGTGCAGGTCACTAAAGCAGATACATTGCAAATAATTTATTAGGAAGGATAAAGCATGAAGAAATGTGTTCTGTTGTTAATATTGAAGTGAGGAAATAAATAAAAAAACTTATCTGTAGGGCTGGTCAGCTTTTTCCTATTGTCACATTTTCATTGTCTCTCCTCCACACTTTGTACACTCTAATCTGCATATTATCCATGCTGCTGAATGCACATCTTTCCTCCAGTGTTTCAAGTGTAATGTTGTACAAAGCACAGGCTGGATGAAGACTTGTCTTTTCAACCAACATGTCATTAGAAACAGATAAACAATTCTATGGGATTAGTTGTATCCCTTTCAGTAGTAAAGACTTGTCCCAGAAGTTTTCTGCTATTACCTGAAATAAGGCATGGCTGCACAGTACTACAGTAATTGGATTTTTTTTGGTGTTTATATTTTAGCTTGCTAATGTCCTAAATGTCAGCATTACAATGGGCAAGTGTCTTGGCATAAGATTTCAGACTGTCAGCTAGCTGTTTGTTGGCTACTGTCTATAATGAAAATTGTTGGTTGTAACTAAAACTTTGCATGGCTTCAGTGGAAATAGCCATTTTTTATTTTTCTCTCAGCAGAAGACTGATCCAGATGTGATCCTCTGCAATGCAGTAGAGATGATCCGTGAGCGTTTAAATGTTTCTGAAGATAGCAAAAAGGAACATGAGAAAGAAGATGAGTATGTTTATGACATTTACTATATGGAATCATCAACCACTGGCTGGATCCAAAATATTCTTTCTGTACATCCCTACAGAGAAGAATATGAACTGGTAAGGTCATGGGAAAATAGCTTTCTTAAATAGAAAGCTCACAAATAAACATTCTTGACATCCTGTCATTAAAAAGTTGCCATGCCAAGAAAGATGCTTTGAGATACTACACATATGCTCAGGGACTTATGTGCTGGGCTTTTTCCAGCTACCAGTTCTGTGTTCCTACAGGTTACTGTTGATTCCAGGAAATTACATTATGACAATGAAAACTTAAGCGGTTATAGCTCATGTACTCAGAAGAATGTGTCTGGCTTCAAACTGCCAAATAAATTTTGGCACGCAAATGAAAACTTCAGTAATACATATCTCATTTGTGATTAAGAGGCAGCGATTAAAATGTAGCTGTAAATATGGTTATGTGAAAAAAGGAGCAAAGGGACACACACTTTTTCCAGTATTTGAGAACTTGACTTTAATCTCAGTATGAGATACTTTCTTGTAATAGAACTGTCCTACAGTTGCTGTGGAGTTAGGAAGTTTAATGTAAGCTTTAGTCTTCCATTGTATATATACTGTGATCAATAGACTAGCAGGTTAGGAACCTGAAGTTACTTTCCTTCCCTTGATGTATTATACTACTGCTGATGTGAATAGGATTACTTTAGACATTAACCTTAGCATTTAAATGCTGAAGTAAACACATGACTTTAACTGTTTTTTCACCTAAAGCAGACTGCTGTGTTATGACAACACAAATGTTTCTGCAGTGCCCTTTGTGCAACTGCAGAATTATGTATGCATGCAGTATACAAGTATCTCTTGGCTTTTTTTATTATCTGCACAGGGTGGTATAGGTGAATGAAAGCCACCATAATGCTAAGTGTATTGGTAGTGAATGTTATCTTTTATGCTGACATGCAGGTAAATGATGATCATGTTCCAGAGGAAACAGATGAAGATGATGAAAATGATGAAAATAACTGGCGTAATGACTATCCTGATGAAGATGAATTCTTACCTGAGGAAGACAGTGATAGAGAAAAGGGTGTGCCTGTCATAAACACTTGTTTGCTTTCATACTGTACACATATAAATCTCATCCTTTTTACATGCCATCTCTAAAAAAGCAAATAAGTAAGCACTGCTGGGGTAGTATTTCTGCTCTTGTAATGGGTTAAACCTGCTTAGAGAAGGACAATCTGTCTTGGAACTACAAGAGCTCCTAATGTTTTTGCAAAGTCAAAATTGAGAACTTCACTTTGCAGATTGCTGCTATTGCAAAGAATTCGTTATTTTGAAATAAAACAATGACTTGGTTCCCCATGCTTGAGACAGTGCCTCTGCTTTCTTAACTTGCTTTCCAGTACATGCTACACACAGTTCAAACCTCACCTAATACAGAAGTTGCTCAGACTTTGTTACTGAAGAAGCATAAATAGTTTGATTAACCCAACTGCTTAACTAAAAAAAAAAAAGGAATTATCTAAAAGTTGATGCTTTTTTTTTAGAGTCTGAAGACAGCTTCAGTGATGAGGACCAGTGCTACAGGAGAAGAACATGGAACAAATACCGACAAGAGGTTCTACAGGAATTTGGATATGAAGAGATCCAGGATTTGGAGTCTGACTAACAGCCCATTTTCTGAAGATTAAATGCACACTGAAGATTCAATTCTACCTTTACAACAGAACTGAAAATCCAGACAGCTGCTGCTAACTATTTGAAAGAATGCTAAACTAAACTTAGGAAAGAATATAAACCAAAAATAACAACAAAACAAGCCCTGGAACACCCTTTTCCATAAAAGTTGTGCTCACTGGGACAGTAGGAAACCAGTCTTTGCATGTATGAGCTGTCTGACCTTCAGAAACTTGGTCACTAGCAGGTTTACCCTTGCACTTACTGACTAGCTTGATATTAGATACAAGACTGGGACTCCAGTAAAAAGTAGAACTTTTTACCATCCGAGCAGCCAGCTTCAGCTGGTAGATACTAAACAAATGAGTGTATGTCCACTTGACATACTCAAAAACAAAGTTTTGTTCCAAGCAAAAGATACTGTATACTTTAAAATATTTTTCTGCCCATTCTGTGGTGCTGTGGTTCTAAAAGAATGTTTTTGTTTGTTTGTTTTAAAGCATCCACATTAAGTATGGAGGTACCATTGGGAGCAGCCCTTCTGGTCATGACTAATGTGCCAGGTTTCACATGAAGACCAATATGTCTTCCATGGTGGCAAGTGAAAGTCCTGGAAAAGGGTGCTCTTTCCTAATACGTTCTACTGTTCCTAAGTTACTTCATAAGTATTTGAGCATATGAAATGCCTTGACCTGTCAATTTATTGCTGATCTCTCTCCAGTAATTTTGCTGTTGGAGTAGAACAATATATGTACACTTAAATTTTAAATAAAGAACTTTTGACTAAGTTTTCTTACTTGCTTAAAGATCATAGAAGCTGATAGAGCTGAAGACATTTACTTTACATTCATACATCTTTAAATTAATCTTACCTGTTTGGGCATACTAACTGTTTCAGCACTCTCCCACCTGAGTCTGTAATGTCTGGATAATGTCTGATCAACACCATTCATGACCTGTAGGTTGCAGCAAAGACTAGGTAAATTAGGTTTGGCTGATGATGATATTTTTTCCTTGGTTTTAATACTGTTGTTAACATATGCCACAGCCCTAAGCCTGTTAAAGCTATTCTTGCTTACTGGGCAGATGTCTTAAGATACTGAATTTATTCTAATCATATGCAAGATTAAAAGCTATATTATAACTAAATGCTAATTTGCATCAAATATTGAAAGACCTTACATGTTTACATCCCAACTGGGCACAAAGTTCCCCAGCTAGAGTTTCCACTTCTCTTAAATCCCTATGCTGCTTCATGAAGACTGCCCAAACCCATTTTATGTTAGTCCTCACCATCTACTACCATTTGCCATTATCTGTAGTGTTTTAAGATAACCTTAATCACAGAGTTAGTGCAAGAATCCAGATACCTTCACTATTACTAAAGTGGCTGATGCAAATGTGGTACAGTGTCTGAAGCATGCATTGCTTCAACCATAATCTTGCAATTATAAGATTTAGTTCAACTTAAATGCACAAAAAAACGCATATATGGACAAATTCGGGTAAACTGAGGTAAACATTCTGAACTACAGTAAAAATTCTAGGCATAGGGTTAAAGTGTACCTCACGCTGCTAGCCAAACAGGCTGGCTTCATCTCTTGCTGCACCAAAATTAAGTATCAAAGTGTCCTGATACTAGACTTAACAGCTTTGGAATTACAACTACTAATCAGCATCAATCTGCATTGCAATAATAATTTTTATTTCTGTTTTTATTCCTGTTTTCTCTCCCTGCTACTTATCTGTCAGGATACTACTTTCCAGCTGATACAGAACTTCTGATATAGAAAAGAAAAAGAACGTGGTTTGTTCTGAGGTTCTGGATGGCCATTTTATAGTGGACAGACTGAAATTTAGAAAGGGAGCTTTGTGATGGCTGAGGCAATACAATGTGTGCTTACTGAAGAAGTTCAGAAACAAATGCTTACAAGTTTCAAACACCATTTTAATTTTGAAATTTTCATAAAGCCTAACAGAAGCTGACCATGTACTAACAAGCTAACAGGAAAGAATCATCAACCTTTAATCAGATCTTTAGTGCCAAGGTGCTTTCTTGATTAAATCCTTGCCACACTCAGATAGCACACTTCCACATAGCATATGGAATAAAATACTTATCTTTAAGGGAGAAAGTTGGTTCAGTCTTTAAATAATGTAGCACAACTTTAGCTCATTTTTCTGCTAATAGTGACAAATAAGGTACTTTGTTGTGACCAGGTGTCTTCTGTGATGGAAACCGAGATAGCACAGCAAATAATCTCATGCAAGCATCCATAGAATTAAGTTGGAAATGGCTTTTGGTCTTCTGAGTCAGTGTTTTCAGTCTAACTTACAAATGCATTACTTCACTACCTGGTTCTTCAAAAATCTAATTTGATCCATTAGCTCTTATCATTTGAATACCAATTCTGGAAAACGAACAGTACTGATGCATAGCTTGTGTGCCTGAACTGAGCAGGTAATCAATATCCAGTGAGAAAAAAAAAACCACAAAAAACCAAAAAACAAAACAGAATAAAACAAAAAAAAAACCACAGAAAAAAAAAACAACATAACAATCCCCTGAAACATGCCATAGTTCAGAAGGGTGAGGCGAGGGTGTGATCTGTGTGGGAATCCAACTGCAAGGAAGTACAGTTTCAGTGTTTCTGAAAGATCACTGGAAACAGTTTTCCTGTTTTGGTTTTTTTTTCCAGTCCCAGCTCTTCCCTTTTGTTGTCACAATTGCTTTAGCCTCCCTTCTGTTTCTTGTAATGGCTTTGAAATATTTGTTGGATTTGATTTATAACTTCTTTTCTTCACTTGGGTCCATCTCTGTTAGAACACAGTAACAGAGCAGCTGCATGTTTCGTGTGACTACACCTGCATGGGAAATTGGGAGATAAATCAGAACTATCTCAACTCTTAAATACACAATATGCACCTGATTAAGGAAAACTAGGTGTCACAAAATGCTGCTTCATCTCTTCAGGGAAACAAACTATAAAAGTTAATACAGAATATTGTCTTCCACTCATTTTTTTTTTTAAAAAACAAATAATGTTTAGAACTGTTTTGTTGATATCCTAGAGTATTTTTATTCTTAGCACCCTGCCAAATCGTTGTGGTTTAACCCCAGCTGGTAACTCACAACCACATAGCCACTTGCTCATTCCTCCTGCTCCCCTCCCAGCGGTATGAGGAGTAAAATCACAAGAATGTAAATCCCACAGGTTGAGGTAAGAACAGTCTGCTAACTAAGGTACAGTACAAACTTACTACCACTACTACTACTACTAAGAGAAATAGGAAAAGGGAAAAAAAACCAATAAATAAACACAAGTGACACATGATACAAACTGCCCACCACCCACCAACTGATACCCAGCCTGACCCAAGCAGTGATGAATCCCTTCTGGGTAACTCCCCCCAGTTTATATACTGGGCATGACATGCTGTGGCATGGAATGCCCCTCTGGCTAGTTTGGGTCAGGTGTCTTATCTCTGCTTCCTCCCTGCTTCTTCTGACCCTCCCTGGAACAGCATGAGATATATATA
>JAVHNG010075286.1:0-11849 GCA_034783435.1 Agapornis swindernianus | reverse complement strand
CAACGTGCAGTGCCCTGTGCAGCTGGGCTTGGGGAGCACTTCATCTCTCCCATTTCAGCCAAAAATGCTGCAGCCTAAGTAAAACCAACGAATGCTCTTCTCAGAGTGTGGTGAGATCAGACAGATAAGTTCTGTAAGTGCAGTTGTCACCTTAGATAAAGATGTCATTTCAGTTTATCCCATCTGCTGTTTCTCAGCATGCTTGTACACCCATGTTGTGATGTGTCTTTCACACAGGACTTTGGTTTTCTTCGATAACATCACCGAGTAGTTCCAAAAAAAATATAACATTTCAAGTGACAAAGAGGTCTTTCGATTTTTATGTTTTCTTCATACTCTTTTCTTTTTCTTGTGTATTGTGACATTTACGTTTGGCAGCTGATTTCTAAAACATGTTTTGTTTTGTTTTTTGCATGCATGGACTTGAAAAGGGCCAGGAAATACCATCACTTGCATATAACACATGTTCCTAGGTTTCCTGGAAAGAATTTGCTCTTCAACAAAAATTTCACTGTTTGCAGTGTTGACTTAAGGAATTGACATTTCATTAACTAGTCTTAACTACTTGTGATTATTTCATACGAGAAGGATTGACTCTGAGTGAAACAATTAATGCATGTAGACATTTCTCGAGCATGAAAGTGCCAATGGTGTGTGTTGTGCTTGTGTATCCCCTTCCTCTATGTACCTCACATCTGTCAAACATACAAGCTTTTATTTTCATGTTACTACTTCTTGAGCTCCCCATGTTTAAATTCACGGGCCCGAGACAGCCTGTGTTTGAACAGTAGTCTGACCTTTATCACTGAAGTCCACTGAAGACCAGAAAACCCAGATAAAATATTGGCATGACTACATCTACCTGACTTAATTATATAATTGTAGTAATTAAGATACCCAGAGTCCCAAAAGGTTACAGAAAACAAGCAAACCACTTAATACAGAGAGTTACTCCTAAATTTGAAAGATTTATTGTTGTAGTATGGCAACTGGAGTGGATGCTTCAGTATTAGAGGCTACATCTGCCATGTGAGCTTGTGCATGGTGTTTACAACTTGTATCTGTGTGGGGGTTTTTGTATACTTGTAAGTACTTACCTATATTTTAAGTGATAGAGCATGATACACCTGTGCAGAGTGAAGCGTCTAACACCAGCCGGTTCAGGAAAGGCATGGCAACTTGTTCAGTTTTGTTTGTGTGTGCATTAATTCATGTAGTTTTATTTGTGGATGCACATACGTTTTGTTTTTTAAAGGTCTGAGTAATGCATTAGTCATTTTGAACATTCTTTCAGCTCAGCCTTGTGAGGACACAATAAATAAAGGGCACTGTCAGATTTACCTTTTGTTACTTCATTGTAAAATCCTTTCAAAAATTAAATACAAAACTACTGCTGTCTTCTATCTCTCAAATAAAAATGGACCAGGTAATGCTTTCTGATGTTGAGCTGTGAACTGAAAAAATAAGAAAAACAGATTTATTCTGCTTTTCAAGAAAATACAGCTATAAAAGCCCCCAGTTTATAAGCTCTCCAAATTTCTGAACCCACTTACCTGCTAGATTTGTCAGTGCCCTGCTGGATTTGCCTGTAGTATTTCATGTTTCCGGTAATCTGTGAAAGATTGAGGTACAGTATCCTTGCCTTTTTAACAGTCTGGTGGCTTAAGTACAAGCTGTCGGATAATGAGTCGTTCCTCTGCATGACTGGTTGTCTCAAGAATACTACTGCAAAGATACCTTAGTTTGTCAAAGTTGTTACCATGTCGTTATCAATCCTCCATCTCCTTCAAAAATTTCTAATCACAGAACCATTATGAAAATGGCAGAATCTGGTCTGATACCCTTAAACGCACTGGGAGACTTTGTTTTAGTATGTGTTGCTAAGTCATATGAGCAGAAGAACAGTTGTAAATCATAGCATGCAGAAGTCTGCATGTTTAAAAGTTGGAATGGAATGACTTACTTTGCACAGTTGGTTTAATCATTAAGCTTAAATGACAAGCACTCCTTCTTGGCTGAGGTATTTCATGTAACATTTCATACAGACTGTGCAGTTGGATGTTACAGGAAAAAAAAGTTCCCTTCACATTCCTGTGAAGTAAATGCATTAAACAGCAGGAAATGTACTGTAGAGACTGTCCATTTTTGACATCAGTTTCAGCTGGAAATGTCTTTAATCGTTGTGTTCCCATTTGTTTGTGAATTACATCCCACCCTGCTTCAAGGCTTTGCATGATACCTGTAACTAACTGTAATTTTCAAGGGCACGCGAGTGAGGCTTGGCTTGTTTTGTACATTCCACTGATATTTACTTCCCAACAGGAGTCAACAGAGAGTTCCAATACAACCATTGAAGATGAGGATGTGAAAGGTATGATTTTAAGCTTTGAAACATTTGGAGAAGCCGTAACATGAGTTCTGTGAATGTGTGTTTTTTAGGTCATTAAACGTAGAAGCTCCTAATGAATCGTAGGAGAAAGTACTATTTTTCCTTGTTTAAAAGAAATTACTTTTATGCTCCTCTGTGTTACTTCTGATGTGTTTCAGACTTAACTTTTGACTTTTCATTTCCCAAAACATCATTTGCCATGACATTTTGGAATGAAGAATATGAAGTTACCACCTATTAACTAAGATATGAGTTCCAGTAATAATAGTAGTAGAATAAAAATGTGTGAGTCTGTGCTTCGTAACTCTTAATGTACTTTTAGCATACATTTATGTTCTGGGTTTGCCTTTTTTCATGTCACCATTTGCATTTTTATTCTGTTCAGATGCCAGTGTTTTGTCACTTTTCTCTTTTGTTCTGTCGTACACTTATTTTAATCTTTAAAAAATGAATTTTTTTAATAAAATTGTGTAACTTCACAGATACTGCTTTTGTTTTCATTTTCCCCCTCTGTATGTTACACTGTGATGTTACACATACTTCAGTAACATTCTGTTTTAAAACAAAGGGCTTCAAAAAAAAAGTGTTAGGTTTGTGGTTCACAGAAAAGATTCGATTTCAGCATCAAAAGAATAACATTATAGACACACACAAGCCAGAGGTGATAGTAAATATAAAGTGTGGAGGATGGAAAAGAGAATTCTTGGGAAACCACTGAAATAATGGGGCTTGCTATATGTTGGAAGTATAATGCCTAAGTCACCATTAACAGTGTGTATGTGAAAAGTTGCACCCAAAAATACAGGCCTGAATTGGTTGAAGAGCTTCACTGGCTTCTGAAGAGCATGGGGGCATTGTCGACTTTAAAGAGATTCAAACATAAAGTAGTTGGAATTGTATCAAAAGTACCTAGTGCTTAGCTTCTGACTACAGATGCTGTGCATGTTTGATAAAAATACTAGTATTGCCAGTACTAGTATTGCCAGTACTAGTATTGCCAGGGTGATGAACTGATAGTGCAAACACGAAAGCATTGTGTGATGGTAGTGGCTGTCCAAGCAGTGCAGGGTTGAAAATGCAGCTTTTATGTTATGCTGCAGATGAGATTCTTCAGGTACTTACATAAAGGCAGCTTAGCTCAGGCTTGCACATGGCAGGGCCTGCGGCAGGGCGCAGCCAATGGTTTGTGCTGCTGCTCTTGAAAAGCCCAAGGAGGTAAGCTGGGCTAATACCCATGGTCTGCTGCACTGCAGTAATTCCCTCTGCTTTGGCGTACTTGGTGTTCTCTCCATGGAGAGAAGATATTTCTATCCACTGCTAGTAGCAATGTAGCTGTAAATTGTGACTTAGAGTACTGTAGGAGCTGCAGTTAGCTTTAATATGGTCTCTGATGTTTCAATGACTCATTTCACCTCCACTTGAACAAAGTCTTTTTGTGTTAACAGCTCACTTTAAATAACAGCCTAGTGATAGTGGTTGCAGGAATGCAAAGTAATGCCTTGGAGGACAGTTGCAGGTATCTGGGGCTGATGCAAGGGAAAATACACTGTTATTTACCCTTATTCGTAACACCTTGTATTTTCTTCCTTCAAACCATTATGTGCAGTTTAGAGACTAATCTCATTAAATGAATATTTTAATTATAGAGCCTCTGTGTGACAATATAACATGATGTTATAATGGTAGGATTTTTATAAAACTCTGTCTGAAGCTTAGCACACAGTTATATCTCAGGAACATAATTATAAGTAAAACTACAATGAAGCTGTTTCGCCCAATTCTTTAATACGATTCTGTGGCCATCACAGGTAGGAGCAGGTTGGATGGCCACAGTATACTTTTTTCCCAAAAGAGGATCTTGTAATCCCAGGTCTGACAAGATCCTAGTCGTGTCCTTCTCTTTGCTGTAAAATGTTCAGCAGGGAAAGTCTTCTGTTACCTGTAGGTTCCTGACCCATTGCCACATAATAGTGCTACGGAAGGCATAAGGTGGGTTAAGGCAGTGAGAAGAGCTGAGGCTGTACTCCAGAGAGTGCAGCATTGTGTGTTTTCAGGAGACTGCAGAAGGAGGAGCCAAAGGATGTTACCTGTGCTTGGAAGAGAGGAGGCAGAGTAGTGTTGCGTTGCTCTTCACTTGCTTTGGTGGGGAGGTAGTTACCAAGAATGACAGTTTGAACTGCTGATGTCTGGGATGATCACAACAACTTCATACACTGGTGCAGCTGTATCAGCAGCAGGTCCATGGCCTAATACACAGCAGTGCCACTACCCTGTTCACCAGACACCAGGTGCACAGTTTATTTCAGTGATAGGGATTTCCTTTTCTGTTTATTAAAAGAAAAAACCACCCAAAAAATATAATCTCCCAGTTAATTGCTTGCAAGCTGACTTGTTCTCACTGTTTAGTATTCCTCTCACACTTCCAGTCTTTCCACCAGAGGCTGCTTGCAGATTGTTTTATTATAATTAAAGCCAACAGTAACCCCTAGGGTCTAACTTCTAGAATGAGTCAGGGAATAGGCAGTCCTGCAACCCTAACAGCTATTATGAGAGAAAGTTTCATGCTTTAGCAGGGCACATACAAATTTTATTTTCCCCCTATACCAAACTTGAGTTCTGGATGTAGGTTTTCTTAACTACGAAATATGCTTCTTCAGAAGCCATACAGAGGAAGTGAAGCCCAGTCTCATTTGGCTTTTACTGAAACACAAATATTTCTAAAAGTAAAATCAGATAGTCTTAACTAAGATTAAGAAAAAATGAAAAAGTCTCACTGTCAGACAGTAAAATTCATGTACCAATAAGTACCCTTAAAAAAAAAAAAATGCTTACATCTTCTAACCAATAAACACTACAAAAATATCCATGCTCTATCATGTCCATGAAGGTTAGATTTTATTTTGTGTTCAGCTCCTGTTCAAGCAGAAGCTGACTGATCACTTCTGACCTAGAAAGATACCTGTCCTTTCCCCTTCCAAAATGTAGGGACTACAATCTTGCTATGCCCTTGTGCAAAGTCTACAAGAGAAGGGGTGAAAAGATTCCTGTCATGCTCTTCCCAAAAACACATTCACAAAGCCAGAGTTCCAGTGCTGGCAAGTAACTGGTAATTAATGGTCACTAAGAATAATTTTAAATGGGCACCTTTCCCCTCTCTGACAGAAGAGCAGTTTCTGTTTAAGAATTCTGGCACCCAAGAAATGACAGAAAATTTACACTGGTGATCAAACCTTAAAAACCAGGTTACATTATTTTGCATTCCACTCTCTGAAACTCCAAATTGTCTGAACTGCAATAAAATAAAAATATAAAGCCTACTGACATCATGACCCAAATGAAGCCAGTGATAAGCTTTTTCTTAACGATTAAGTATCCCTCCAACAACAAACAGCATCAAGGATGCAAAGCACTTAAAAAGAAAAAAGCCATTATACCTACAAAACTAAATAAACTTGGAAATCGCTCATCTTCTCTTGTGCAGCAATTACTTGCCAATACTGTCCTCTTTCCATTTGAACTCCCTTGTAATAATTTTTATCTCATTTTACATTCAGCTTGTAATCTCTTTGAGATACAGTCAATCTCCTCTCCACAGGGCTGCTCTGAATCTCTTTGCCCAACCTCTATCTGTGCCTGGGATTGCTCTGACCCAGCTGTAGGACCTTGCACTTGGCATGGTTAAACTTCATGAGGTTGGCACTGGCCCACTTCTCAAGTGTGTCCAGGTCCCTCTGGATCCCATCCCTGCCCTCCAACCTATCAACTGAAACACATAATGTTGTTGGCAAACTTGCTGAAGGCACATGAATCCCACTGTCCATGTCAGCGACAAAGATGTTGAACAAGACCCATCCCAACACCAGTCCCTGAGGGACACCACTCGTCACTGGCCTCCAGCCAGACACTGAGCCATTGACCACAACTCTTTGCGTGTGGCCATCCAGCCAGTTCTTTATCCACCGAGTGGTCCATCTATCAAATTGATGTCTCTCCAGTTTAGAGAGAACATCTTCAGATTCTGGTTGCTTGAACGGGATTTTGAAGCTTAGACCCTTTAAAAAGCCCTTGTATTATCATTTTACACCGATAAATCAAGAATAATAGAGACAACTGTAATGTTTGAATAGAGGAAGTTTCTGATTTGACTTTTCTTCCTCAAATTTTTTTTTAAGGATACCAACAGAAATCTAAGACATGTTGACCATTTGCTGGGACAATACAGAGAATACAACAAGGAACAAACTGAAGCGATAGCAACTGTGAGTAACCTTCAGTTTATCTTGACTTCTTAAATCTTTTCTGCTAATAGCATTCATAGCTGGAAACTTGTTAATAATGGACAGAATATATCGATAATTAGGTAGATGTAAAGGGAAAGTTTGCATATTTATTTGAGTGATCTAAATCAAACTATATTAATACGTTATATAATGAACCTGGCAGCTTTTGTGGTTTCATTACTTTTCTGGTTTCTAAGCACCAAATAGATTATCATGATACAATACCATGTACAAGGTGTATAGCTGAAATAGAGTATTAGGGAATGTGTTTATTTTGCTTGAATAAGTGATAATATAAAAGCTAAATTACAGCAGGAAATGATGTTGTGATCATACTGGTGAAGTATTTTTTCCTGGCATTCTACAACACCTTCTGAATGTGTTGACCAGCTTTATCTAAATTGCAGAAGGGGTGAAATTCTCATAAATAGCTTCTAGAAGCGTAAATACAAGTGTCTAGACAGAGAAAGTAAAACAAATCAGTGGTGGTAGGGCAAGAGAGGTTTGTAACTTGGCTGTAAACAAACTGTAGCAGGTGAACAGATGGAATTTGGAAATGTAGGAATATTTTGCATGTGAGGGTAGAGAGAAAGAGTTAAAAAAGTAAATATGTAGAAAAGACTTGTTTCTTCAGACAGCTTGCTTTCAAAATTGGTATGCACAAGTTCTGCACAGAAGTAATCTGGGATATTATATGCCTCAAAAGTATTTTTTTTTTCTTCTGTTTGAATGCTGTTTATGTCTTTATAAGCTCTACTTAGGCATTGAATTTGTGGAATTTCTGGTGAGTGTTGCCATTTAAGGTTCTCAGTTTTTAACAAATACTGATACTAAATGTAGTTCAAGATTGTTACTCTAAAAAGATGTTCTATTAGGAAACATCAAGGTGAGCAAGACATCACTTGCATTTAGTTTTGACTTAATGTCCATTCTTCTTAGTCAATGCCAGGTGGCTTTTGATTATGGCTCAAGGAGAAATCTAAGAGAAACTAACCATCTCCTGCTTGAGCTTTAAATAAGTAAGATGTAAGTCTGAAAAATGAGGAACTTGTTTAGGAATATAGTTAGTTCTGAACTTTAAAGTTTGAGATGGCTGCCCTTTTCTTGAAGTATAGCTAGTAAAAGTAGGGCTTGATATAAAGCTGCTTAGTGAAATTTGACAGCTATATGTCAAATTGATTCCAGGTAGGGCTGATAGAAAAATGCCACTTAAAAGAAGTTCTTTGAAGTTGTTTTCTGGATTTTGTGGAGCTGGCAAATAGGTCTTAGTTTGGTTGTTGGAGACATATTTTTCGTTTGAGTTTTCTTGGTGTGTTGCACCACTGTTGTAAGAAACTTGATATTTGAAGCTGCCAGCGTTGTAAAAGTGTTTTGCTATAGTTATAGGAATATGACATACAAAATAATGAAGAAAAGCTGTTATTAATTCCTGGCTTAAAAATAGTTTTGATTCTCTTAATGACTTCTTTGAAAAATAATATTTTACATGCATGTTTTTCATCAGTCTATGTTCATATTTCAGTAAATTGCAATTTCTCTGCAGTTAAAAGAAACACTGGAACAATCTATAGGTCAGTTAAGGAGCCAGCGATTAACCCGGAACTCTGAAATGAGAAGTGCTTCTCTCTCAAGCCTATATCCTAGTGATCTGGATGGCAGAGGAGTGTCAGGTAAAACACTTAAAGTGCTTGAGTATACTTAAATTATGTTGCATAGTTGTTGTATGGAAAGAGGAAATTAAAAATATAAAGGTAGTGGTGTGAAAAGTTGTCATTGATTTCTTCAAAGAAATTGGGTTTAGAAATTTACAAGACCTTATGCAGCTGCTGATTGGGTAAATTCTTGTAGCTTTCTATTGCATAGTTTTTTCTGCTGGTATCCTGAGAGATCTAATGATTCTTTCAGTAGAGAAAATTGCTTGTCCCCTGCATGATGTATCATATGCATGGTAATGAGAGTTGTAGATACATATAAGTTAAAGCTAAATCCAAAAGATATTGCAGCATCTGAAGCTTACTTCACAGCAAAAGGGAAGTTAAATTCTAAATGCATAAGATTATGGATATGTGGATGAAATTATGTAAGGCTCAGCTGAAGAGGAAGAACTGAACAAATGTATAACATACAGAAAATAAGCTTTTTTCTTGTACATCTCTCTGGAAATTCATTATATTTTAGAACAAAGTGTATTTGGGAGCTGCATTCCTCACAGAATTACAGTAGATTTAGTAAATTTGCTAAAAATAATTTTAGTAAGTTTAATGTCTTTTAGTAGAAAGCTTCTATTTTACTAATGTAAAAGCTGTGAAGTACTATAGTTTCAAGCTATAATAGATAGAAAAAAGTAAAGGAAAAGCTGTTGCTTGGGCAAATAAAATTAGAGGAAAAACTCTATTTATTCCTCAGAGGAACAAAGAAAATCTCTTTCTTACTGTCACGTACATGTATTTCAGAAATACTTGAAGAAGAATCCTGAGAAGAGGTAAAGGATTTATAAGTATGCCTGTGCATTTTATGTAACTTTAGTAGTAGTTTTGTCTGTAATGTGGCTTATAAGTATATTGGCAAGATGAAACACACCTTTTGATAAAGGAAAATGAAAAATTTCCCATACAAAGTTTTGTTTTCCTACTTCTTTTTTTTTATCTCTTATAAAGGGAACCACCACTTCCTGCCTACTTCTCCTCTCAGGGATTATGGAGACTCGCAGGGCAATAAACATCGAAGGTCTAGATCTGCAAGTGTTCGATTTGTCAATGAGGCAGATAATTTGGATCAGGTACAAAGCACTAATGGGAGTTGCCAAACAGGCAACATGTGGTCACCAGGCTCTTTATTTTTACATCAAATGAGGTTATTCTGATGATGCAGCTAAGAATGTTTCAGTTATGAAATGTGCTTTCAGTGTTACCTGACATCCATTTCCTTGTGTCTGTCAGTCATGTCAGTTTCATGCAAATCATTATAGAGAAAAAGAACAATCGTAGTGATATCAAAAGAAATGTATGAAAATAATCTGTACTTTTTAAACTACATATGAGAAATAAAAATAATTTCTGAATATGTGATTAGCATTCACTTACATGTTGAAATCCAGTGTGGCTTTGGTAAATGGCAGAAGATCTTAGTGATTTTGCTCTTCAGGATTGCTTGGGTTGATTTTTGAACCAGCTAGCTCTCCATCTTAATTCTAGGCCTGATCTGTGAGTGGGATAATTTGACCCCATACTTCAGGCAGATGATGCGAGGAGAGGATGTGTATGGTACTGGTAATTTTCATACACCTAACTTATGTCTACTTGCAGACTCTTCACTAAAAAAGAAAATAATTACTTTAATAGGTAAGATTATAGGCTTTCTATATCTTACATATAGAGAAGAGCTTTCAGCAGATAGACCTACTTGAGTGAATCTCTCTCTGTGGACTAATTTGTCCAGGGGAAATGTATAATGACTAATATTAAAGCAGCTGATGGTGAGATGTTCATGTTGACTTTATTAAATCAGTCTCAACTTCCAAGTAATTTTAGACTTAATCACAGTACGTTAAGTTGACTTTTTTGGAAGTTTTGGGTTCTGCAGAAATTTCTAGACTTCTGTTTAATCCTGTTTCATTGTTACTTTCAGTCTACTTCTCCCCTCATTCATTCATTCATCCACCAAGGTTAGTGTGGAACTTTATCCTTGAAAGGAAATAATGTTATACAGAAAATCTTTCCTCCTAAGCTTCTGATAATTTTCAAACTATTTTAGACTACTTCTAAATATTGTATAAATATCTTTAAAAAAATTTGTTCAAGGCAGTTCCTGCAATGCATACAAAATTTTTATTTTCTTTGTGTCTGTCAGGGCTCAATATTGGGGCCAGTGTTGTTAATATTTTTCTTGATGATCTGGATGAGGGCATTTAGTACACTTTAAATAAATTTGCAGGTGAAACTAAGTTAGGTGGGATTCTATTAAGTAACTAAGTAAGCAAATAGCTCATTTTTCCTGTTTTGATGATTACTACCAGTTTATTCCTTATTCTTGCTCTTCAGTGGGTGAATATGGTTTTACTAGATCATTAACTATTTTTATAGGAAGAGTATAGTGCTTTAAGGAATGATGAAGCAGAACTAATAATTGATTATGACCATAGGTAACAACTAGGGCAGAGAGGAAGCAGTGTTATTTAACTAAAGCTGTGGCTTTTTCTTCTTTCTGTAACCACAGTCCCTTTATTCACATTCTAACTGCTTCTAGCACAGGTAATTTTCCAGCGGAATGTGCTTTAAACACATCTAAATTTCCTTCTTAGGCTGATAGATTCTGAAAATATGCTGTGGTTTTGAAAGTCTCTTGGATTAGGTTGAAATTTCTGGTTTGTCACACAGGTGAGATGGTAGTGCCTGTATCTGAATGTTGATGGCAGTCAGCTGGGCTGTGGAAGATGTAGGTTTAAGTCTTGGTCATAGAAAAAGGGGCTATTATAAACCAGGATTTTTCATAATGATGGTCATGGATACTGAGATGTTGGCAGCAGTAGGTTGGATTAGGGTGGATTAACTGTCTCTTTTTATCCCATGAAGGATAGAAATTTGCTTACTTAAAAGGTTTAACTATATATTGGAGGCCTGCTGAGTGAGGAAAATGGGAGGTATTAGAGAGGAAAATAGACATGGTTGGGGTTTTTTTGCTGCAGGTTTTTTGTTTGCCTTCCCCCTCCCCCTGCCCAAGCTCTGGAAAAGCATTCTAGTAGAGTATATAAAGTCTTGGGCAAGGTAAAATATCTTTCCTCAGTGTTCTGGTAGCTTCTGAACACATTGTAGTGTTCTGCTTGGTCACTTCCATCTTTTTATATCAATATGCATAGCTGGGCAGAACTTTGTTTCACTTACACTAGCGTTTGTTATAAGGAAATGTGTCTCTCCTGACTTCACCTGTTCTGATCTTTCATCTTGCTTTGCATTAGGTTTAAAAGATGGTGCAGTGTCAGGTAGCCAAAATGACCAAGTTCTGAATGATAGAAAAAAACCCCATAATTGGGAAGCTTGGTTTAGTAAATAATGTACTGAAAATTAAATGTCAGTGAGCAAGTGTTGTGAAGGGTTGTTTGAAATAGAGACATGCAATTCATGGAATTTTGTTGTGTTGATATATTATAGACTATTTTTATCTGCTTTATATTAAAAAATATA
>JAVHNG010075253.1:10075-21013 GCA_034783435.1 Agapornis swindernianus | reverse complement strand
CCTGTAAAATAGTGTGACCTCTGTAACTAAGGATCATGCTTCAGCTCTTCTTTTCTCTAATGATGAGGCTTTCGGAATTTGAACACTTTCTGCTGCAGAATAAGTTGGCTATGAGGGACTATAAGATGATCATGTTTAAAATTGTTCCTATTTAGGCTTTTCATTAACTGGGTGTTAAGGAGATAGTTTTAAGAAACACCATTGCATAGAATAAAACTTGGTACATCCAAGGAATGGGCCTTTTCTTCTGCATGAGCATAGTCCCTAGTTTTCCCATTCTCTTTACAAAACTTAGAAAAAGTTTCTTCAGTTGTCACCAGTTTCATTTCTTTGTTTTTAAGGCTGGCCTTTGCTATTCTGGGTTTTTTTTTTTCAATCTGCAGTTATTACTGCAGACGAGTGAGACTGAGATATTAATGATAGAAACTTGAAATTTGGGAGGGGGGGAATTCAGCCATATTGAAACCTCAAACTGCTCCCAAATGTGTTGCATGTGTAATAGGCATTTTGACACCAGGACTCTGCCTGCAGGAAAAAAGAGTGTACCGCTTTCTGAGCAATGTGGGGAGCAGGTCTTTCATTTGATTCTTATGAGTAATAACAATTCCTTGTAAATCCACAGATCATCACAGCCCCATGTCATAGAGACCTTCTTGTGCAATAGACCTTTGATTTTAACCTGTAAAAATGATTATTTTTAACAGCCATTAGAAATTTCTGACGGGTTCCTTTCTGTAGGCTGTTGATAATTAGGGCCTAACTGTTTCTATTTTTACTCCCTGCAAACTAAATTCACATTTGGTCTCAGCACTCCAAGTTATTAAATTATAGAATAAAGTCCCTTGCTGTGCCTTTAAATCTGATAAGCTGTGAATTTTGAGACAACTAGCGAGTTTGTTCAGACCTGAATTGTCTGCAGATATAAAACTAGAGCCACAATAAAGGGTATATTTGTCTTCAGCAAACTTTGTCCTTCAATGGAATTTAGACTAGTTGTGAGCAACTCTTATCAGGGATGAGCATGTTTTTTGGAAGGCAGATGCTGGACTATATTTCAAAATGCACCTTGATCTTAATTTTTTTTTTTTTTTTGACAGAATTGTGGGGAAAAATCATAAGGGAAAAGTATAATAATGATATTGTGAGTTTTGTGTTTGATTTGTTACCTCATAACTTATTTTATTATTGAATAAGCTCTGAATTCTTTCAGAGGAAGAGACAGGATAACAGTCTACCTTAGCAAGTTATTTTCTGCAATCAGTAAAGTTCACTAGGTCAAACCAGATGATGTTGAGACCCCTATAACTGCGCTGTATTTGTTTCACCAATGTTACTTTGAACTAGATTTAGTCTGGTTCCTAATATATATTATTTCCACTAGCTTTCTTTGAAGCTGTCCAAAAGATGACTCTTTGCTTTGGAACTTTGCGTTATGGATTGGAGAACATTTATGCATCCTCATGTGGTACTACAATTTTTTTCCCAAAGTTAGAGTTTGCATAGTGCACTCCACTCTGCAAACTTGGTCAGTGTATGGCAAGGTGCACAGCAAAGCTGCTGCACAGCTTCTAAACAAATTAGATACTTTCTGCTTGAGTTAGGCTGCATAGATGTGTTCCCTCTGTAATACAGGTTCTCAAAAGCTCTGTGATGGTATACCTGCTTAGAGAAGCAGAGCAAAGGTGATTCTGGAGTGCCTTTGGAGACCTACTTACTGTTTGCATCTGCCCATGTAAATTCACTCCTAGCAAAGCCTGTGGGAGTGTTGGGAAAAGCTGAAGAAGGGAGTTCTTAAAGTTAAGGTTATCTATGTGGTCATGTAGCCACAGTGTTATTCAGAATCTTTATACTGCTGGGTTCTGAGCTTCGTTTCTTTGTTAGAGCTTGTAATGAGATGCTCAGAAGGCAGCTTGCAGACAGTCTTTAATAGTGACTGCATTGAAGACTTCAAATGAAGCAGTATCAGAGGTTTTGTGCCCCTTTGCTATACAAAGTATCTAGAATTGAGGATAAAGTTTTCATAAGGTTTTATTTCTGTGCTGGCTTCTCAATCCAGGGCATACATACGTAATATGCCTTTCCTGCTTGAGAGCAAAAGGCCTTAAAGGTTTGGCACAAGAGATATCTTCTTTGAGTGAGTGGTAACAAAGGACAGGTCACAAAAATCCACCAACTTTATTCTGTGATGTCTCATCTCTTTGTCCCTTTCACCTCCTGGTTGTTCTAGCTTATAGTTAGACTCTAATTAATCACAACTTCTGTTAGATATTAGAACTTAATATGTACTGGTTACATTGAATGCAGTATTGAGGCTCTCCCAGAACTAAAGATTTATGCTGATATTTTCTCAAGAAATCAGCAAAACCTCATATGTGTCTTGGCTTAGATAGAATTATTTAATATCAGCAACATATTACAGAACTGTAAATATTTTATGCTTCACAGAGAAATAAGTGTACTGTAACTTGTGACATACATACTAATTCTGCATGACCTCATGCAGAATCTGAATTAGAAACTGAATTTTGTAAGTATCCTTTAACAAAATTCCTGTGTTGTCTCCTGCCATTGTTGAATAGAGTGCTTCATGCTGAAACAGTTATTTTGGTAAGTTGTCTCAAGCTGCCCGAGGATACGGTTTGATCATTCAGGCAGTTGAAGGGATTGATCCTACTCCTTGTGAACAATCCCTCAATCTGTTCTTGTTTGTTTCCATTCTTGTCTTCCTGCTAACCACTTAGGGCCTGACCAGCTTGGTAAAGATCTTCTACATCTGACAAAGATGCAAGCAGTATTTTCTGTGGTCCCATTATCAAAATAACTAAACTGTATACTGAAGCAATACACATTTAACCGTGTCAGTCAAAAGGCATCTGAGGCATTCCAAACTCAGAAGGAAAATAAAAAAATTAATAGTAGCTCTCTTTTTATGTTTTTTTTTTTTTTTTTTTGTGCCTTTGAAAGTTGGAAGGAAAACCTGACATTAATAATGAATGGGTAATATAATTAGGAAAATATTTCTGTGACAGAATACGTGGACTGACACATGTTTGGAACTATAAGTAAAATGTCTTTTCCATTCTTTCAGTACAAATTACAGGTAGAATGAATCCTGAAAAGGTTTCTGAAAAGGTTAGTCAATTTGTTGAATGTCCTTATTTAAGAGAAGTAGACCCACTTGAAACAAGACTGGTTTTGACTCCTCCTGGTCCATAGCTTGAATGAGTTAGCTCATGAAGAATGGAGTATTTTGTCCCATCTTTTTTATCTGTTGCTTTCATTTCCTTTGAGGAAAATCAGAGGGGTTTATTATACCCCAGATAGGTAAGACTGACTATCCCAAATACTACCCAACAGCAAACAAGTCCAAGGGGAAGACCAGTTTGAAACAAGCAAGTAGCCATTCTTCAGTGTCTGCAAAGAGTAAGTGTTACTCTGGAATTGGATAATGCTCTTGACGATTACTTCGGGATTTTCTTTTCATTTTCTGCTAGAAGATAATAGCTTTCACAGCTCTGAAAAGAAATTCTGAGCTTGACTGAGGCTCACTGCTGTTTAACCCTATGATAGGTGTGATAGATTTGCTATAAGCTAGTTGACTACAGTGTTAGGAGAGGATGTGTCTGTCTGTGAATACAAAGATGAGAGAAAATCTGAATTGATAAAATTTTAGACTTGGGAACTTTGTTAGGCAACATAAATACTCTTAGCAGATAAGATGGGTAGGGCTCTGTCACCTTTTTTGCATTTATTTAATTTTAAATTGGGGACTGGGTTTATCTGGTCTTTAACCAAAGATAGCTAAACAATAGCTATTAAGGCAGTTTAAAAGAGAATTATATTAGTAAAGTAGTAAATTTTAAAGAATGTTAAATGTTATTGATTATATAATAGCATCTAGATCAGCACAATTTGCTACAGATACATAGGAATCAAAATATCCATTTGTCTGTGAAACATTCATGGCAGTACCAATATTTGAAATGAATAAAAAGTAGTAGGCTTTTCATAATGTAACCACTATAATTATAAGGAATTTCAATGTTCCCCACTGTTGTGCTTTCACAAAGATTAGGCTGATAATTTTATGAAGTAAAATACTTTCAGTCTTAAAATGACACTAAAGAAGAAAGTCACCATTTGTAGAACACCGTGGCTGAAACAATTTCAAATTTGTTTACTGTCAACTGTATTACTTGCTTATGAATAGTAAGTAGCAGTAAACAGCTGCTGCATTGACAGTATAAGAGATGTAAACTACAAATTGTTGGTGTTTGAAGACAAGCAAGAGTACTTGAATCTAAGCAAAATAATGTTTTGGTTACAGTTAGCAAAGAACAGTGTTCAAAGTAGCATGGGCATGTTGAAAAGTAGGTGGAAATGTCTTGGTTTATGAATTCCTAGGGGTTCAAGCATGAATATTTTCTTCCTTTAGTGTTGTTAGATAACTCTGGGAAGTGGCTTAGGCTCTGTCCAAGTGATGGTTCATCCACAGCTCCTCCTGCATCATGATGTAAAATAGTTTATTTAAACTGTGTCCGGTAAAGGAGTTATTTTCTTCTATTTACACTGCTTATTATTACCTAGAAGTCAGTTTATGTTGATGTAATTGGAAAAAACATTTGGTCCTTGTTCACAATAGCAGTAGAGTTGATGAAGTTAAATGGAGCTGGAGTGTTAATGTCTGTATATTTGAGCAATTTCCCCATGAAGAAGCACCACCATCTCTCTTTTTGCTCTAAGAAACAAAGAGGCTTGAAAAAACTGCATGAGGTCTATTGGCTGGTTAGCTAATTGTACAGAAACTTAAGAGTTATGCTGATATTTTCTCAAGAAATCAGCAAAACCTCATATGTGTCTTGGCTTTGATAGAATTATTTAATATTTAATATCAGCAACATATTACAGAACAGTAAATATTTTATGCTTCACAGAGAAATAAATGTATTGTAACTTGTGACATACATATTAGCTCTGCATGACCTTATTGTCAGACTTTATGCCAACATAAAAAATACACTACTTAACAGATGCTGTATTGCTAATCTCGGGGGTTTATTGCTTCCACACATTTTTATGAAGACATTAATTTTCCAAAAGTATTCTTCCTGGAGTATTCTGAAGTATCTTCAGAAATTAGCAGTTATAAGCCTAACACATTGCACCTCCTGAAAACTTCATCTACAACCCTACTTCTCTTCCTTTTATTTGAGGAATCTTTTTGGTTTGCATGAACTCTATGTGCGCTTTTTGGAATGTATAAAATAATTCGTATTTAAGTAGGCATGCATACAGGGACTAATATAGTGTTTTTTATTTAGTTTGTATGTTAGTGTTGGAAAAAGGTTATAGAAGATGATTTAGTGTGAGGTGTCCCTGCTTATGGCAGGGGGGTTGGAGCTAGATGATCTTAAGGTCCTTTCCAACCCTAACTATTCTATGTTTCTATGAAGTGTATCTTTGATCTAGGGAGGTTTCAGACTTTACTCAAGCTGTAAGGTACGTTGCTGCCACCTGGGCAGTCAAAATGCGGAAACACAGATATGTACCATTCCTTGACTGGTAGCCAAAACAAGAGTGATACATCATCCAAATACAAAACCTGAGGAATTACTTAGATTTATCTGCAAACAAGGCCACTCTGATTTCCCGAGTTAGGAAAGGAAAGTTTCCCAGTAACTTTTGATGCATAAATGCTGCTAACGTGATATGGACTCTAACTTCCCTTGCTTTTCCTCAGTAATGCTGAGCTTTGCCATGAGAGGTATTTATTGTGCAGATGGTGGATAACAACTGGGTGCCCTTTCAGTATCTAGAGGCTAAGTTGTTTATAGATCACTGTCTGAGGCTTTCGGTACTTGCTGCGTCTTGTACAAGATTTATGAAAGGGAAGGTGAGAACGAAGGTATGTGTATGCATTAAAAGTAGCTAAAGAGCAGGGGATTGGAGGAAACACACATACCGTGATGAAAGGGAATGAAAGAAATTTTCTTCTGTGTGCTAGTTGGAAAGACAATCTTGGGTTTCTGAGCAAGGAATTGCATGATGTAGTTCGATCTTCCCACATTCACCGAAATTAGACTTCTTATAAGCTGTCTTTAAAAAGAATGAAAAAAACCCCAAACCAACAAAACAAAACCCAAACCCAGCAACGTTCAAAGTATCTCATTCTTTTTTCTTTTCTTCTTTATTTATTTATTTATTTTTTTTAAACCAGTAGGAATTCAGTCTGCCCACAATGGTATTTTCTGTTAGTAGCAATTAGTACATGTGAGTATGTCTGTTTACTTTCATTGGAAGAACACTGGACTAGCTTAGATGACACTTCTTGATCAAGTTCGTGCCTTTGATTAAGCATTTCATAGATACAGCTTTTGTTTTGTTAGTAGAAGAATCTAGCTTAGCCATATAGTGCTGGCTACTTTTCAGAACCAATCCTTACTGCTGTTGATCTTCATTAGCTTTCTTCATTTGTCATGCATTTTTTTAGAGATACATAGAACTAATAAACGTAGTAAAAGTTGTAATAGAAATTTGGTGTATTTGGAGAATTTTTTGTCATCTTTTTCTGGTTTGGACTGTGTTTATTACATTTATTGTTTCTTGCAGGTGAATTCTTACAGCTGCAAAAAAAGTTACTGCTTAAAATTTTTCCAAAGAAAATTAATTTTAATGTGTCAATTTTCAGATCAGCTTAACCAAGACTTAAAGTGAACAAATGGACAGAGGTGAGAAGGTTTAGAAAATAAACTGTCATCTGAAAAAATCATCTTAGGTGAAACTTGTCTAACCTGAGAAGTTATTTCAAAGCAAAATACGGATTTTTAAAAGTATATTTCCTATTTCTGTTTCCATTTTGAAATGCCTCTCTCTTCTACATTTAGCTGAGATACGCTGAACACCTGGCATCAAGGGGTAGCATTTTATTTTAGCCAACAGGAAATTTTGGTCCATCCAAAATGGTCTCTTTTCTGTTTACCAGTGAACTGAAGGATCAGTTGTTCACTTGATTGCAGAGGTTGACTTTATGCCATGCTGATGTAAAGCTCTGCTGTAAAGGAAAAAAAATCCAGGAGTGAAAACAATTTGGCAAAGATTTTCAAGATCAGTCAGTATTGGCCTTATTTTACTTTACCTTACCTCTGCTTGTGATCCAAAGCTTCAGAGATCTGTGAGTGAAATTGTCCATTTATTGCTATTAAAAACACTGTAATTACTCTCTAGTTTCTATAATTATTTTTATAGTTGCTGTAAACTCAAATTATAAGGATGAACAAACCTTACTAGCAACACAGTCAAAAGAGAGGTAACTTCTCACATAGCTAGGCTGGTTTTCCAGATCGTACCGAAGGTCAGCTAAAAAAATTGGAGGAAGGTCTATTTTTAAGGTCTAAATATAAAGTTTTTGCTGTCTTAGTATGCTGTGTAAATTGATTTAAGCTGGATTTCTGTAGTATTAAAAGAAGCCTTTTGACTGCCTACGCTATAACCTTTTACAGTTTTCCGAGTAATGTGATCTTTTTAGTTCATTGACTGCATTAGTTACAACTTGGAATAATGCCATTTACCTAACATTCTTATATTTCAAGCCCTTCATAATTCTGTAATTATGAAAACTCCCTGTTTGTCTGCACAGGTATAATATTGCCTCATTAGAAATGTTATTTATCTTGACTTCTTTGTATTTGACAGTTTCTTGAAACATAATGGTTGTTTAGGTGTTTAGTTTTTTTGAATTTGTCTGGATGTGCTGCTTAAACTAATTCCTGCGGAATTCTCTCCTATCAGATAATTCTTTGAGACCCACTTCCTTAGACTTGCAAGAAATAGGCCGTAACTTGTATAAGCTTGCAGGAAAACTCACAACCCTGCAGCTGTAATGTATACAACAGTAATTATAGGTAGGGCTGGTAGCCTTTTCCATTATGAAAATTGACTGACATTTTTATTAAGAAACTACCTTTGGTTGCATATAGCATTGTCAAGCCTTTGCTCACATTTGAGGCTGAATGTGTGTTATAAATTGAATATTTGGAGGAATGTGTTTGTATTTAATGCTTTTATTCAGGTGAATAAAGCTTTTTCACTTTCAAATTAAAAAAGATACGTATCAAGCTTTTCTTTGAAAAGCCTGCTACTTCTTTACCATGGTATTTGCAATTTGAGAGAGCATGCGTATGGCTATTCCCATAGAGCTTCACCTACATATACCAAGTTACACTGTGAATTATCTCACTTGGAATATGCTCCAAGATTTATTAAGAGTTCAGCACCTTAATCTAAAGATTGATGGAGTTGTCCTCTCTCAGTTCTTGATGCTGGCCAGCCTGTACACGTTGCTCTGAAAGCACAGCTGTGTGTGCTGTGTGGTAGCCAAGGTACAGAACCTCTCCCAGCATAGCTGCTGCTAGCTGAGTTCCAGGCAAACAAATGCCGGGAGCAGCAGGGTCTGTCCTGAGCATAGTTGTGCAGGCAGTGCAGGGACAGGAGAATACCTGGCTGGAGTGCAGTGGAGACAAGGACTTGAACTAGGGGCAGTATGGGGAGCTGAGTCAGCACCTGTGAGGGACAGATGAGCAAAGGGAATGGACTACTGAACTGGGGAGAGGCAGAGGGAGTGTGGAGACACACACACACAAATGGCACAACATTATGGACAAGGAACTGATAAGAAATGAGGCTGGAAAATGCAGAGGTAGACAGATAGAAGGTTTAGGTGGCAGTTCTTTACAAGGGTGAGCAAACGAAGATGGAGATCATCTTTGCCATATCCCTTAATCCCCACTACCTGCCTGCTCTTCCCCCCTCCTGCATAGGGTACATTATTCTATATCTTGCCTTGTCACTGATAATGCTACCCTTAGGTGCCGTAATGCACTATGTTCAGCAGAAACCTGTCCAACTTGAGTAATATTGGCAGACAAAAGTGAAAGTGACCATTCAAGGTGTCCAAGAAGTGCCAATTCCAGCATGAAGTAAGTGGAAGGACGATGTAGCCCACAGCACAGAAGGGAGGTGAAAAAAGTCACTTGTTGAGAAAGTACCCCTTAATGGCAGCAGTTTGTTCAGTGTATTTCACTTGTTATTTAGTGCATCAGCTGATTTTACAGGTAATGGAGGGGGCATGGGCTGCATGTCAAAGGGAAGAAATCAAGATTTATATGACAAGATGGATTTGACTGCAATAAAAAGGCAAGTGACAAGGTCTAAAAGGGCAATAGGAGTTGACCAATACTTATCAATTAACTGAATGATAAACCAAGAGAGTGAATTTACTTCTTTGGTTTTAACACTGTATACTTAGGGATTATAAGTCAAAACATGGAGAAAAAAAGGAATAGGGGAGAAAAGATATAACCCAGTCAATTTGTGGTAGACTGGGTAGGCAAGGGGAGTGGGACTGAAATTAAGGTATCAACATATATTTAGAACTGTTTCTCTCCCACAGCATGGATTCAGTGTAGTTTGATTAACAATTTTGGGCATACTCCTGAGTGTCAATATGTGACACATTCTCCACAGCATTAAGTTAGAACCCTTTATCATGATGCAGCATGCAGAGAACAGGAGATGTGGAAAAGAATACATTGAAAACATTAATTTGTATCCAGGTTTTCTGTGTTTCAGTGTTCTCCTAACAAGTGTCTGTGCCTCTGGTTAAGTAGTAATTTGTCTTGGTACCTCTCAGGGCCTTCTGAAGGACAGCAACTGCTAATGATGTGAGTTACTCCTTTAGCACAGCTGCTGTGCCATAAGTCTAAAATTCTTGTTGTCTTAGTTTAAGAACAAGCAAGAACAAACTAAAAAAAAAAAAAAAAAGGAGAAGAAAAAGAAACCCCGTTACTAAAGCTGGGGGCTTTTTGTTGTTTGTTGTTTCTTATTTGATTTCAGGGAAAGTAGGAAATAGTGCACACCTCAGAAATAGTAGGAAATAGTGCACACTAATTGCCTACAATTAGTGAGTATCTACTCTATCACTTTATTGTATCTGTAAAGTGATACATCCCCCCTTCATTTCATGAGTGTCATAAATGTCAGATTAGCAAGAGAGAGCAACTTAGATAATATATTAATAAATGTCAGAGAAAGACACACAAGGAAAGTAAGACAGGACTTTATAAATGTGCTAAATTTCTAGGACTGCTACTGTGAGCAACATTGTCATTACTTGGGCATAAAAAATTCAAAAATTATTAGGTTTTTAGCCATATCACTTCACACTCACAGCTCATTTCTTGCCTGTTCCCTCACTTGGCTGTATTGCTACTTTATTCTTCATTAGGAGCATGCTGCATTTATACTTTATGTGTTTACATGTGTTTCTGTGTGTAGGTGTAGAAGGTATATAACCATATATGTGTGAGAGATGCTGAATCACTTCCACATTGGATTAGTTTTTATTTTCCCTGAATAGAGGTTGTTTTGTTTTTTAGGTTTGTACTTCTATTTTGTCAGTGTCCCACTCCTTTGGTTTTTTTCTGCCTTTGATATTTGGGTTCCTTGCTATCCCAGGTGGGTCTCTTCTCTCTTGGTGAGGGGCACTCTGATCCCTCGTATATGAGTCTCGTATATTAAGCTTCAATATACTAGTTCTATAGTGCAGGGATTGCATTCTGTTCTCGCTTTGGACACAGATAGCCACATTGCCATTTTTCAGTAAAATCACTAATACAGACACGCAGTAGAAAGTAATGGGATGCGTATATTGTAAAGGAAAATGTACAATTAATGAGATACTTGTTTTCTGATCAGTTATTGGCACTATTTAACAAACGCACATATTCAGGTACATATTTATGCAAATACTGCACAAATCAGATTGGCAGAACTTCTGTTATCTAGATAAAGAGGTTATTTCGATTATATTACTTCAGTTTCATGTTAATATTGGACAGAAAGTACACATCAGTAACCAAAATCCCCTCAGAAATGAACCTG
>JAVHNG010075217.1:5159-15549 GCA_034783435.1 Agapornis swindernianus | reverse complement strand
TCTTTTCCCCATGGGCAAGCCCTTTCCAACCCTAACAATTCTATGATTCTATGTATTAAATTTAATTAGCATCTTAACTAGCTGTCTGGGGGCTTTGTTCCTCTACGTAAAATGTTCACTGATTCACTTTATATTATAATAAAGTCTGTTTCCTCCCTTTTTCTATTTTGTTTTGGTTTTTTTTGTTTTGGTTTGGTTTGGTTTGGTTTTGGTTTTGTTTAACTTAAAGCTTTCAAGCCACTCAGTTGCCTTTGAGGAGCCCTATAAGAAAGTGGTCTAGGGAGGAAACTTCAAAGCTGTGGACAGCTTTCAGTCTCATCATCCAGCTGTATGCAGTCAGCGATTGCCCAACCCCTGCAACACAAACTTGAGCCTGGCTTAAGAGCAAATTGTTATAATACAGAGAACTTCTCTCTTTGGTTGCTCTGCAACCAGCAGCAGCAGGTTTCCTGTTGTTAAATCACCCTGACACTCTGCAAAGGAATGTGGAAGCATTGCACCTTGTGACAGACCTGACCTTGCAGACTGCTTGATTAGCCAGGAGAGAGTTTTCATAACCTGACAGAAAACTCTCATTAACCCCCACATTGCCATTCTTCAGAATACCTGGGGAAAGGGGTGTGTGTCTGGATAAACACACAACATATAGAGCCTGTAAGGGACAGCTGACATTACCACTCTTAGCATACTTGGCAATAGTGGGTTAGCAGTACTTATTGTCTCTATGTTGCTAAAGCACAAAGAATTTAAATGAAATGGGTGCCCGTTTGGTGGATGCTGTTACATGCAGCAGAAATATACATTGCAAACCATCTTGGAATCAACAGCCAGAAGAAACAGAGCCAGTTTTGGAATCCATAGGTCAGGCTACCCTCCCTCCTCTGGACGAGGGCTGCAGAATTGGCTTCTGCTCCCCACTGACAGCTGTAGGCAGGCAGGAGGAATTTGAATGCTTGGTCAATGATTCCTGTCAATCAGCAGTTGCCCCTTCTCCAGGAAAAGCAGCAAGCCCAGTGTAGGTGTCCCATAGGAAAAGCTGGGGTGTGGGTTGAGCCGGTGTTCACCGGCGCCAACGTCAACACAGGAGACAGAAAAAGGGCAGCTGTACTTCCCTTGTACGGGGATTAAATGTAGAAAGCCTGAACAGTGACAATCTGGCCTTGAGTGCTAGAGCTGGGAATGTAATTCTTGTTTTCAAGAACTATTTTCTTTGTACTGAGCAAGTAGGTGTGTTATAGTGAGATCTTAAACTGTTGAGTCAGGCAGTAAACAGCATTTTTCATAACAGAAAGGAAGTTCACCAGGGACTCTTTGGGTGGTTTTACTCTGTGGAAGCTGCTGTGTGACACAACAGGAAAGAAAAGGTTAATTTCATTAAAATGCTGACAATTTGCTTAAAGTGTATACAGCAATTGGCCAAGAAGTTTGTTTAAGTTGCTGCTGTTCAGTTTGCTTCATAAGAATCCAGCCCTTGAGATCTTTGCTCCCTTGTGTCTTGCTGCCTAGCAGCACACAGTCTTTTTCCCTAAACTATTTATGCCTTCTTCATGAGTAAAGTTATAATCAGTCAGGATATGTTTTAGAAAAAGTGATGTTATACTGAAAAAATCACAACAAAATGCAATTTTTTTTAAAGTCACAGCAAAATACATTTTTTTTTTTATTTTTCAAAACTGTTATTCCATTCCACTGTGACTGGATGACTTTTTTTTAGAGGAGAGGAGGAAAAGAGAGTAATCTGTGATTTAATTTGGAAAACAGAAGGAGAGGAAGCTTGCAGGGATGTTTGCATCTCATTGCTACGATCTGAATCTGTAAATCTTTCACATATGTAAATTGGCTGATTGTTAATTGTTGGACAGATTAAGAGTAAAGGTAGTGACCTAAAGCCAAGTTAGAGGGTACAGTGATTAATGTCCCTCTGTAACTAATTTCAGTAAGGAAATCCACATTTACATACTTTACCTATTTTAGAGTTGCATATCTCTCCTACTTCTGCTTCCTATTTTCTTGTGAATTGGAAATACACAAGTAATGAAGCCTTTGTAAGACATATTTCTGTTTTCTGACCTATAATGTATGTTTTGTGTTGCTTTCTTCCTGTTTTGAACCCACTGGATCTGGTGATCTTCCTTGACCTAAGCAGATCCTCTGAAGCAGGTTGTTGCAGTGGATCAGTAGAGTTGGCAAATGAAGGATGTTTCCAGTTCATATGAGATATTAATAAAATAACTTTCTTTTGAATCAGATTGAAACTTGATTAAAATCAAAAAAAATCTTGACAGGAATTTGAGAGAGGGGGAGCACGTCCTTCTAAGGCATGAGGTGTTTCCAAAATTAAATGGTCCAGTTGTCATTCGCATTAGTAAATGCTGCTGGAAACACAGCCTTGCTATGTGAACAAGTTTCTATGCATCACTGTTACTGATATGGCAAGATCTAGAGCATGCAGCCTTTCACTCCTGCTTCATGCCTGTTGCACAAAGGTAATAACCGAAATGCTGTACATACACCTCCTAAATTCTGTTGAAATCACTTGTTGGAAAAACCTAGCATCACTGATGGAAACTTGGCACTGGTGGAGCCCATTGACCCTGGAGGCTGGAGGCTCAGCCTTGTGTGATGGAGCTGGCAGGGATCCAGGGAGCAGAATTCTGCTGGATGCTCAATGAAAACGCATCATCAGGAGTGAGAAGTTCCACAGTATGTTTCCAAGCATTGGATGGGGGCTGTCCAATAAAACAGCATAGACTTCAGAAGTCCTAGCCCTGCACTTTTTCTCACACACAGCCATTTCTGTGAGGAATCACCACTGCTTCTGTTCTTTCTACCACCATGGTCATCTCCTGAGGGAATGTGAATATACCCCCAGACTGCAGTATAACTGAGCAGATTTGTTATTTATTAAGTGTCCACTGTGTACCGACAAGTCCTGTTAGCTTCAAAGGATGACACATATAGGCTTTAAATGAATTTGCTGAAGACCTGGAATGCACACACAGGGCAAAAAATCCTTTTAAAATATCTTAAGATCCTAAGTACAGGCTCAGAATTATTTTGAATAACAAAGCAATAGCATCTTTCTGCACTTTTTATTTATCCTCTTAGGTACGATTAAGAAGAAATATGAATCTTTTCACAAAAATAGCATGGCCCTACAATATTAATTTCCAGCTTGCTTTGAACCTGAAATAAGTAATTACTTCAGAAAGGGAAAAGGGGATGGGTGCTAGCCAAACCTCATGATTAGTGCTCCCTGATCTTTCAGGCTGTTCAATACCAATTCAAATTCAATTGAGGCAAATTGGAAGAGCTTTAAAATGTTGCTCAGTGCAACTCTGATCTCTGAGATTGGTCTACTTAAAAAAAAAATAAATAAAATTAATGGTTAAGCAATTGCTAATTAATATTTTCATGTTCTTTATGTTTTCTGTACTGCTTTAGTAAACACATTTCAGAATTCAAAGGGAGATTGTGTCATTTCAAATCTGAATTTTAGTCTGCAATCATTGAAATATGTTTTCCTTGAAATGTATGCTTTCATTAAAATACATGTTTTCATTCACTGCTGATTAGATAGAATTGATATAGATATCACCTCTTGTTATGAGACTGTACTTGTATCCCACAAGAAACAGGTTTTCTTGAATGCAAAAAAATTTGCAGCATGACACACAAAGTGTCACGTTACCCACCTCGTGACACATTAAAGGATTGCTCCCAAACACAGTTGAACTTCCTAAAAGGTAATAAGTTGCAAACACTTTGTCTAAGTTAAGGTAGACACTTGCTAATTCATGCAGAATAATTCTGTGAGTATGAGAGAATTTACATTTGGTCAGTTTTAATCTCAGAAGCATTACACTTTCAAAACAGCTTCTCAGGTGTTTTTTTTTCCTGCCTCTCCCGTACTCCTAAAGAGAATCCTTGGGATAATGCTGAAAAAATAATCCATGAAAATATATTCTTACCATGCAGAATTTACTCTTCACAGCTGAGCTGTCTTTCTTTAATGTGACAGCAGCAGGTCTTCTTGTGGCTGCAAACCAGGGTGCTCTTAACATGGACAGTTTATACACTGAGACAATGCAAATATAGATGTAGACATTTGAGCGCTTCAATTACATTTTAGACTGTTCTTAAGACATGTTATTAATGACATACACACCTTACTTTTTTATGATTAATTTCAGTCAGTAGTAAAGTAAGTGGACATGGGCATGAAGATGGGAGCATAGACTATCTGCACTCACTTCTACTACACTCCAGTGCAAGTTGTGTGGCTGCAGCCTCCTCTATCACTGCAGTTTTGGCCTGAAATTTAACTTCATTAACAGGAAAACTCTTCTGCCATGCTGAATGGGGCTAGTGATATGACATACATACTAGCACCTTACTCTCTTGTTCGAGCAGTGGCTTGCTCCATATGCCTGGCCCATTTCATGGAGACTGCTTGACTTGAGGCATGCTACAAGCCCACCTTTACTACCAGCAAGGCACTTGGCCTCTTGGCAGAACGGTAAACACTTTGCCAAGCCAAGCTTGTACAGTGTTTACTAGGTGTTGGCAGAGTGCCCACTGAATGAGTAAAAAGAGGCATATGTTCAACTAGCTCCAAGGCTTCACAAACCAATTTTATTCAAGTTGAGCATGCTGCAGCATGGGGGAGATGGGAGTACTTCTGTGCTGTCTTGTCTGGTATGATTTTATTGTTTCTGAAAGGATGACTGAAAATTGCAGGAAGGAACAAGGAAAATGGGAATGAAGATTAGCTAAAACATGTGCCTAAAAAATGAGAAGACCTTGGATGAGCTGTTTGGTTAGCTTTATAATGCCAAAAAGTACATCAGAATATTGACAGAGAAGATATACCTCGAAGCACAAAAGTATTATGAAGTCCAAACTTTACAAATTAGAAGATGCATTTTTTCATTTGTTTTTATATGTGGACATTTATGTAAAACAAGTACAATTTTGGGAGATAAAGTATTAGTGTGAAGTTTTGGGCCAAGATGGCCATCTTTGTGGCTTCCTCTGGACTCACTCCAAGAGATCAATGTCTGTCTTACACTGGTGACCCCAGAGACAAATGCAGTACTTCAGGTGGGGTTTCATAAGAGTGGAGTAGAGGAGGAGAATGACCTCCCTTGACCTGGTGGTCATGCTTCTTTTTAGGCAGCCCAGGATATGGTTGGCTTAAAGTTATTCGTAACTATGAGGGGAAAAAAGAGAAAAAAATTTCAGTTTAGGAATGATCAGTTTAGAATAATTATGACACTGAGAAATTTTGTGTAGTGACATGGATCAGTTAAAACTTCCTACATGTTTTTGTCAGGCTATCTTTATCCAATTTTGTGTTTCAGCAGGTTATATTTCAGACTCTTTGCAATGATTTAGTATCTTTGGCTTCCAAGAAAGTGGAAGCTGAACTTTGTTCTGAGTATAAATCAAAGGTAATAGTTAATGGTTTTGGCTGATTACCATCTTTCCTCAACAATAACAACTGCCCGACAAAAGCCAGCATGATTGATGATGTTAGCTTGTTATCAACACACAGAAAATATTAATTGCAAAGAGTTCAATTATACCACTTCCAATTAGCTGTCATCACTTGAAATAATTAAACAATTAAAAGCTCTTAAGTTAGCAAACAATCATTAAGATTATTTAAATATTTTCCCTTCTTGTGTTGCTTCTCAACAGATATAATTTTGGTACCATTGACTTAAATTTCAGTTGACAGAAGACCACATAAAGGAGGTTTTGCTCTCATGAAGGAAATCCCCCTGTAAATAAAGCCACATTTTATAGTGCCATTTGAGGCAGACTTTTTTTCCTGCTGTTTTTGCATTCTGTATGAATCTAAACATAGTATGGTTTGGGTTGGAGGGCAGCTTTAAATATCAGCTAGTTCATCTGCAGGTGATGACATCTTTCAGTAAATCAGGTTGCTCAAAGCCCCATCCAATCTGACCTAGCACATATAATCTTCCAAAAAGTTAAAACCCTGTTCTGGGAGTCATATTGTGCAATTAATTTAAAAGCACAATTCCTCTTCCAAAATGAAAAAAAATCAAAAGCATAGTATGGTGTTCAGTCAGGTGGCTCAGAATGTTTACTGATAATTGTGCACTATTTTCAAAAATGTATTTTGAAATTCACTGCCAAACTTGCATTTTTTAAGTTTGAGGAATGTTCTCAGCACTCTATGAAGCAAAGAGACTTACAAATCTATGTTTACCATAGTCTCTATCACCTTGTTATATGAGGAATGTACATATTCCATTGCAAAGGAGCCTGAAAAGTCTGTGCTAAAAACTCCAGGAGGGCATTAGGCCATGGTATACAGCAAAAAGATCTGCCTGTATAGCCACTCTGGAGGGCACGCAGACTTGCCCAGGCTTCAGGTGTGTCTTTTCTGGTAAGCAGACTTGTTTGATCCACTGCAGGTTAAAGGTTTTGGTGCATACAGCAGTCTTGGTCTGCTGTATCACACAGCGTCTGCTGTTTACAGCATCTGCTGTACCACACAGCATCAACTTCATGGACATCATTCAACAAGAATAAACATGGAGGCTGTATTTTAGGGAAGCAAGAAGTTGTTAAATTTTGTATTAGGCCTATAAAGGATTCAAGTTTGGTGTTTTAGTTTTATGCCAGAGTCGTGTGGCAAGAGCCTGAGGATGACCCTTAAAGACTGATTATTGCTGACTGAGGGGAAGTTTTTGAAGGCTTGTTGCAGAATCAATCATAGAATCACTTAGGTTGGAAAAGACCTTTAAGATCACTAGGCACAACTATTAACCGAACACTGTCAACTTCACTGCTAATCCATGTCCTTAAGTGCTCATATTTTTTTTATCACATACTGATAACTGGCAAGTAAAGTCTGCTAGAATTTAAGAGCACAGGTTATCAGTTGCCCAAAGGCAGAATGACTGCTCTTCTTAAAAGGAGACATTGGACAACCATGTGCAGAAGGCTGAGGCATTTAGTGAAGTATCTGAAATGAGGGTGGAGCAAAAGATTAGCCAAGGTAGAAGCGCGGCAGTTCCTTCATCACGATGACTGTGCTGAACTCAGCGCAGAGGTCTTGGCCAAGTAAGTAACTTACATTGTGGAAGCTGAGTGGCAGGTTCCCCAGGCAAGTTTCCAGTTTGGGTTCCAGTGTGTGGAATTGGACTCACTTGCTTAACTCATGTTCCATCCAGGTAACACTGACAGGCAAGGCTGAATACTTGCACACAGAAGCAGCCTTTGACATGGCTGGACCCTGAAATCCTCTTTCATCTTCAGGTTCTCCTTCAGAGTCAATGACAGCCTGAGTCTAAAACACACCCACAGAAGCAAACCGTTAGCAGCCTGGGCATCTGAGTGACTGGATTACAAGCATGCAGATGCTCAGTTACACATCCAAATACTCATTGTCCATTCAACTCCTCCCAACCCTGAGTCTAAAGAAGCTGGTGATTATTATGACATTTATATGCATGTGCACATGCACTGCAAAACACAACACACTATTTTCTGTTCTAGCTGAGAGAAACTCTTCCTTTACTTATAAAAAGGCAGATTCAGGAGGCTAAGGTCTGCTGGAGATGTGACCCTGCTGCCAGCAGCAGCCCTGCAGCCTCTCTGTGCTCTGGCTCTGTGGTGCACTGGGACTTCTCTGTTACCAGCACAGCCAGAGTGCCAGGCACTGAAAATCTATCATGCAATTTTATTCTCCGTGAGGTACAAGCAGCTCTATCTGTGCAACAGAGCAAGCCCAACAGATAGGCAGGCAGAAGAGGAGGCAGCACTGCATCCTCCACTGCTTCTTATCCCTAATTAACTGTGGGATGATGGTTGCTCTGTCTCTACTGATGCTCTTCAGGCTTTAAATAGATGCTGTCTGATGCCTATAGGTTTAGGCCAGCAATAAATTGAAGGTATGAAAACCAGATAAAAAATTGTGTGAGATGCATAATAATAGTGAGAAATTGAAACCAAAATGACAAGTGTTACAGTATCCTACACTCAGCAATTATTCACTTTTTTCTTAATATGAAACAATCAAACATTTAAAATATGGAGGGACACACACAGTTTATATGTATAAACATACATTATTTAGACCAGCTGAATTCCCAAGAGCTGCAACTAGTCCATGAATTATTCTGTAATTTATACTTCCTCCATCTGAGAATATGCTTCCACCAAAAGATTTTTCTTTTTCAATTAAAATTCATCATGTTAGTGTCCCAACCAAGCAGACAAAATAACACAGAGGGAACACAAGGTATGACCCATGAGCTTTTGCATGTCAGTCTGCTCCTACACATAATTTTCCTCTAAGTCCCCTAAGGCATAAGCAGAAAGCAAACTTGGAGCCAGATGAGCAATTTTGTTCACATGCATCTCCCAGCCAAAACCTTTTCAGAAGGCACCGCAAACACAACAGGAGATTGAGACCAGCAAGAGTCTCCTGCACACAAACTATTCGCCTGATCCCAAAACAAGCAGTAAGTCAGATTGGCTGCTCCCCCATCACCTTGCTGGTATGAAGTACCACGGGCATAATGAATGGGTTTTACTCTCTTCTGCATATATTTGCATGCTAAACCACCACACACATCTGATTTCAAGTGTAAAACTCCTGCTGCACATCATCATCCAACTTTCCTTAACAAGATCAGCTGCAGAGCACTGGTTTCCTTTTCAGCGTGGCTGCCCAGCTACTGAATCCTGCATAGCACCGGAACCATAACTTCTGAAGCCACGTACTTTTATATTTGTACCAAAGGCTGTGGAGTTGCTGTTCATTTCACTTTTGCTCCTAACCTAGAGCTTGTGGAATCTTCTCTTCATAATTCATTGAATTCATTCTATGATTCTACGATTTTCCCCCTTATCTGTGACATACAGACTGATTTGAGATGAAACTAAAAAAAAAAAAAAAAAAGGAGTTGGGAAATATTTTAACATTTAAAATTTAATAATTTCTCTATTCTAAAAAAACCCCATGAAAACTAATGTAATTATGACTACAGAAAAAGAGGGAAGTTGTGAAATTTGCACTAGAAAGAAGAAATGTCAAGTCAGGCTGGTTCAAGTCTAACATTCTGCTTGTGACACTAACACCTGTTGAGTCTAAGCACTTAGAAAAAAGCTCTTCTTTTTATAAGCCTAAATGCCTCCAACTCTCCAAGCCATGTTTCACTTTCCTGTCCTTGAAATCCCCATGTTGTCCAGGGAAAGGGGATGGGAAGAGCAGCAAAAGCAGGCTTTGCATTCCTGTTATTTTTAAATATAATAACAAAGAAATCCACAAGCAGAAAGCTGGGAATATTCAAAACTTCCCAGACCTTTGTACAACACTTTTAAAGCCCAAAGGGAAAAACAAAACAAAAAGGAGTGGTAGAAGCCAATTTCAAAGTTTCCTTTACAGGTCACCTTTCAGATGGAGTCACAGATTTTTTGCACATAATATAGTCTGAAAACACATTATAATGATATTGATGGTTTCTGCACAAGAACAGCAGTGCCAGAAATTGAATTGCTCTCCTGCCTTCTCCAAAGAACTGATGCAGTGCCCAGGCTGAAGTCTTGTTTCCTTGTAGAAAATTATGAACAAAATAAAAACCTCCTATCCCAAATACAAGCAGTTTTACCTGTTATAATAAAATACAGCTGTTGCTATCAGTGTTTCAGACACCCTTCTAAGAACGGTGCTTGGCATTTTTGGCTACTACTTCTTTTAAGCACCAAAATGCGTTTCACGCAGTGGGAACCCAGTGGAGATACTGAAAACAATTTGAAAGGTTCTCACAGAATCCAACAAAACTGTTCTTAATTTTATATTTAAAGCCTCGGTTGAGGATTGGCTAGAATTTCAGGTTTATTTAAAGAAAAAAATTCAAAATGGATTCATACAAACCAACACAGTTGCACTGAATCTAGCTTCAAAATCTCGTGAACAGTTTGCACTGCCTATTACGAACTTATTTGTGATTGCTCACAAACTGACAAAGCCGTTTTGCCCTACTTTCACATTTCAAATTAACTCCACACAGCTGAGCTCCCATCTCTGCACTGCTTACAAAGCCAAAACCACTTTTTATGTGTCCCAGTCCATCTGATCTTCCAGCCCTGGATCAGGTCATTGCTTAGCCACACTTCCCCTGTATTTGATATAGGAATGCTTGTCATAGTACAACTACTGTACTTGAAAACATAACCAAAATTATGGGTTTGCTGTTGTTCTGGCAACCAAAGTCAGTGAGTGTACAATGTGCATTGCCAGGCTATTGGGTGAGAATTTGAATGAGATAGATAACAAGAAGCAGCACCTTACATTGCCCCAAAATGGGATCTTGCACAGCTCACAGAAGCCATCAGGCATTTGACC
>JAVHNG010075208.1:0-11047 GCA_034783435.1 Agapornis swindernianus | reverse complement strand
CTTCTGAAAACTACAGAAATGATTTAGCAAAGGGCATTCATACACAGTCTACCCTAAGCACTACCTGGGAATCTCAGTATGTTTAAAAGTGTTAACCTTTTTTTTTTAATGCACTGTTTGCTAATTGTGAAGGTTAATGCTCACATTTCAATCTGTAGGAAACTGTACAATTGTATAATTTGTATTAGAGTTTTCTGCAGCAAATGAAAGTCAAATTAAAAATTGATTAAAATGTCTCTAATTATGATTAAAATGTAATCCTCAAAATTACTTGGATCCCTCTGGCATTAATTGAACAGAATTTTAAAAGATTCAAAATACTTTCATCAAGGATAGAGGATATTTAATCTTTTATTGCAAAATCTCTTATTCCTTAATGTCAGCTTAGAAGATATTCTGAGGTCATGGAAAAGAAAGGCTAATGACTAATCTATGTAAGCTTATTTTCCTGAAATTTGCCACTGTGGGAGTACTAATGTGCATAAATTGAAGCATTGTTAAGCACTGTTTGTATCTTTTCTGAGTGGGGTTAAATAAGCTGGTAGTTAAAATTCATAGCCTATACTAACTCCCACTATATCAACAGGATTAGCAAAAGTGAAGTATTCTGCAAATAAAAGGCCAGGAGAGTTTTACGCCCAAATGCAGAGATTTGCAAACAAATCCACAATAAAAGTGGAACATTCTACCTGTGTTGGACCATCTTACAAAGACAGGTATTTACATTATGGTTTGGAAAAATCCTCTAATTCTAACCAGTTACCCTCCTTCATCTCGTCACAGATGTAGTGCCAGATTCAGTGGCAAGATTTGGGAAGGTGAAAAACTGAGGTGCCTAATACTCCAGGCTATGCTGCTGTTAAAATTCAGCAGGATTTTTCCCATATGCGCTCTGCAAGTGTGATGTCCAAAGGTGCCAAAAAGTGTTTTTATGAGCAGGTATTAAACATAATGAGGCTCAGTGAACCGCACTTGAGCAGCAGTTCTCAAAGGTTTGTGATTTTGGGGATGACGGGGAAAATGAAAGGAAGAATGATGTCTCTTGTTTTGTAAATGTGTGCATCTATAGTGGCCAAAATCGTAGAATCATAGAATAGTTTAATTACTTCCTATAAGACACTACAAATAATAATAACAAAAAAAATTAAATTACCTATTGGTCCAAATACATAGAAACCTTTGATTTGAATGGAAGGCAAAAGGTAAAAAATATCTCAGAGCTCACAAACGCTCTGGGATTGTATTCTGTAATATGCAGAAAAAAAGTGAATTGCAAATTCAGCAAAAAAAATAATAACAATTATAAAATAAAAGAGAAAATATCCCCTAATCACTGACACAGGCAAGATAAGTGACTTTATAAAGCTAGGGTCTGACATACAGAAACACTAGTATGGAAAAATCTCTTCATGTTACATAAAAGTAACTCAAGTTTAGTGCTAAGAAGGCAAAGATTCACAAATCTTTTTTAAAATCACTGCTTTGAGTTCTTCTTCCTACATATCCAATAATACTTAAATAATAGAAATTTTCAGAGGAAGGGGCCTTCATTGTATAGCTATTTCAACTCTCCAGATGAAATACACTATTTCATTATACAAGTTGATCATTATGAAGTGTTGCCCATTAAAGTGTGCCAGGTTTATTTCTTTAAAATTGATTAATAAGTATCAGAAACCAGCATCAGTACTTAAAAAAGGATATCAAAATCTGAGGCTGTGAAATGCAGTGCTTTCATCTCTGCAAATGTTATTTTACAGTTGCAAATTTCCTTTTTATCATTAAATTCCATATTTGTTTCAATCAACTGACATGGCAAGTAAATCAAACCATAATGCATATGAGACCAAGCATAACCTTTTCTTCCTGTACTTGGTTGCCTTCATCCTACTTCAGTTCTCTTTTGACTCCTGTTAGGTACTCATGTGAAAGAGGAAAGAAAACACTGGAGAAGACAACACATCTCGGTATGTTTGGTAGCTTCATAACCATTCTAAATTGATGCCGGTTGGGGCTGCAGCTATAGAGGCTCTTCACTAGCAGGAGGAAGGTAGATGAGGGTTGGTATACTGTTCCATGCAGTTCTATACAGTATAGTGTGGGAAAGAACAAGACCAAGTGATTTTACTGCTATGTTCAACCACTCAGAATAGTGTTTCTAAGCAATAGCAATTGTGTTATACTTCTTTTTCACTCTACATTTACAAGTCTTGAGTAGCAAATACTAGCTAGAGAAGCAACAGAAATGTGTAGGGATATACACAAGTATGCCCCCATAAATGAGACAACTGTTAAAACATAAGTAGCTGTCTTGTGTGAATCTGAAAAACTGCGTGTATGGAGTAAATTACCATGTGCATGAAAAAAGAAACAAAAACATTGCAATGGGCAACAATAGAATGGCTTGGTTCTTTTACTGTGTTTGCATGCTGTTCTACTTCAAATCACCGAAGTTAATAGAGAGAAAAGCTTTTGGGACTACTGGATCTAAAATACAATAAATAAAATACAACATGACTCTAAAATTTCCCCAAGTATGTGGCATAGATAAGCAGCATCCTATCTTCAGTGAGATTCTTCTTAACTTCATTTTTGTTTTTAATATGGAGTCAATAGCTAAACACATAATGACATTTGAAGAATCAAGTTGTTGATTAGAACCCAGAGCCATTTTCTCAGATGACAGTCAAATTAATTGGGAAAGAAAGGACCTGTTCACCTTACAAGGACCCTTTAACACCATGGCAGCATATTGGTGTTATTAAATTGCACTTATATCCATGTAGTGCTACACTTCCAGAGCAAGCAAAGCCTATTACTTTATTTTTTTCCCACGTGTTTCACTGCTTTTAGTCTTTTCTACTCATTTATCTCTGCCTGCAGACTTTTATATTCAATTCAGTGAAACATGTAAAATATAATATTATGACAGCTGCAAAAGAATATCAAACCCCTAAATTTTATCAAACTCAGCATAATCATTAAATTTTTGTTTGACTAGAGAAGACATAGCAGGGGAAAAAATGAGGGGCAAAGCCAGTAAAGGCTGTCACACTTAAGTTAGTGAGGAGTCTAATCATTTTCTTTTCACTCACCTAACTGGAGGTCTATATTAATATTTCCATGTAACACTTATCTGTGGTGTTTTGCAGAGGACTATGTTTTTATAATACATAAAGGGATCAGATTTCTCAGTAGACCTATTTAGTATTTCCTACTAATAACCACATTATCAGATTTGCAAGGGATTGTAATACAACTCTTCTATTTGCTAGGGGCACTTATTAAGTACTGATAAGCTTTACAATTTCACTCAGATGCTACTACATTTCTAAGTACTTTTCCAGATCTGTTACTTTGAGTAGTATCTTTCATGTTTTACTTGTGACAAGTTCCATCAGCAATGGAACTTTCATGCAGCAATTTCCACAGAGTTTTTTCCTGCTTAAGCACATGTAAAACAAAATGCACACAGATGCCTTTATAAATAAAGCATATATACTCTGAACTGTGAAGTGAGACACAAAACAAGCCAGTCTTATGTAGCTATTTAGTTCCAATAACCTATGTCATGCCAACCGTTACTTTTGGAAAATAAGGTTTTTTAAACTAAGCTATAAAATCTAATTATGTCTTCAAATCTGAAAGAAATCACTCATTGCCCTGACCCATTTTGACTAGAAATCATCCATAATAATGTCAATGATTTGCAAGGATGGACTGAATGAGGATGCTTTCATTATGCAGTAACAAAACACTGTGAAAACAGTATTGGGAAAGTAGTGCAATGTACTTACTGCCCATCCAAGTCTTTTTTTTACTCTGGATTATCCATTGCCAAGTGTGGGGAATATGTGGAACTTGGATAGAACAGCTCAGCTTGATGGAGCCATAGGAAGCTGTGTGAACCCCATTCACCCACACTAGAACTCATCCCTAAGAACCCTACAGAGTCCCCAAGTTCCCTGCAGTGCTCCAAACAGACCCCTGTGCTACCCAGTACCTCCACAATTAACCTAATACCCCCTGAAGCACCCATATACTCATATACCTGTGAGAGCCTCCCAGGAACATTCTAGGGTCCTGCAGTACCCTCAGTACTCAGTACCTTGCCTGTAAATTAACTGTAAGGGTTAATGGGGTAGTGGATACCAGTACAGCCAGTATGAGGAAAGGGTGGCAGAGACAAGAGTATTCTCAGGAGGTAGACACAAAAAACAGAGAATGGTGGAAAGTGGGATGGGCTGAGGAATCATGGCTCATCTAGAAAGGATATTTGCCCACCTAACCCAAGAAGAGGAATAATGTGCGAAAAGGGCCTGTAAGAAGGAAAGGTATTGGAGAAATACACACACCCATTTGAATATATGAAAAACCTATCAGAAACAAGGAATTTCCTGCATTTTTCACATGGCACTGACCATAATTTTTTTGCTCCTTAGGTCACCACCATCATATGGTTCTAAGCACTGCTAACTCTCTGAAGGTCTCTTCAAAGTCCATGAATACATAAGAGCTCTTGGCTTTCTGATTTGTTCTGGTTAAGGCTCAAGATGTAGAGAATCCATTCACAAGCTCATAAGAGAAATCACTGTGTACACCTTCATAAATTATAGATATTATTTTAAACACAATTGTAGTCTGTACAACAGAGGCAGAAGTCAATCTTTTAGTAACATCCTGAGAGACATTTTTATGAAACTGAGAGCAGGAAGTAAGTAATCTTTCATCAGGTACAGTCTGGCTCTCCCTGTCTGACAACTGGCAAAGATCTATGAATGCTCATATTTCCATGAAAGAATCTGAAGATGCTGATGGGAAAGCTAGCAATTTTATCAACAGATAAGTCATAGAAGCAAAAAAACATAGCATATCTTTCCAAGGTCAGGGAACCAATCAGCGAAACAGCATTCTGTTGCCAGGCCCATGCATTAGTCTTAAAATCATCCTTTTTGTGCCTAGAGAATTCCTTTCTTGTTTTCTCCTCCCAAGTAATTTTTTCCCTCCCTGTTCTTCTCTTTTGCTTTTTTCAGTTTATCTTTCCTCACTTAACCTTCAGACTTTTTTTGATGCTATAAAAAAGGACAAAAGGCAAGAGCCTACAGGAACCAGCACAGTCAGACTCTTGTCTTTGTCCAGCACTGCCTTTTAATTTGTGGGAGAGAACAGTAGGAGAGATCATTGCATGCTGTGTATATTGCTGCCATGCAGAGTCAGGAAAAACAGACACACTCCTGACTTCCTTTGAGAGTGGCTCCCTCAGCCAGGATACTATTCCCTTAATGAGGCAGCCACAAAGTGCTAAAGCTGCCCAGCAACTTTTGTTGTAATATTTAAATCCTGCATGCATGGCAACATATTTTTGCCAGCTGTGCCAAGGATCTTGCTGAATTTAGGGATGTGTTGGATTTTAAGGTTTTCAGATTTTAAAGTATCAGAATCAAAAATAGTTCAGTCTTTCTCATTTCTCTGCTAAAGTGCTATTTTTGTCACTATTGCCTTATTTTAAATGTAAAAGTCCCAGATTTAGATTTGGGATTTTTTTTATCTTGAGGAGGTGTAATGTAGAAGATCTAGCAATTAAAGCTATGTAAAATATACTTTCATGTTTCTGAATGATTCTGTCTCCTTTCAGCTGTTCTGACTTAGAATTCCTCAAATCAAGCTATGAAGCAACGTGAAAGGTTTGGCCTATTCTGCCTTTCACATCATTAAAACGTAGTGCTGTTCTTAGGGTAAGCTTTGTTGCTCTCTGATAAATATTCATAGAAGTCAATGAATACAACTCAGCAGAGTTCTTTAATCTTGCAAAATAACTGTTTCTAAAAAATATCATCAGCTCTGCTAAAATTGCCTTTCCTTTTATACAGATTTGCAGCCAGCTATAAAAATCACTCCTAAGAGTTAAGCATTATATTGCTGTATATTACCAGCACAGAATTATTAGAACCTCTCTTAGTTTTTGGAGGCGATTTTATTCCCTGTGGTCACAGTAATGTTGCAGAAGCTGGTAGATGTTGAAGCAGCACCAGAGAAGTACAGAGCAGTGTACGGTCCTGTAAGGACTGCAGGTCCATGCCCTTGCCTGTGCTCACTGAGACTTAAATGATGTCATTTCGGAAGTGCTGTTGGGTTTAGGCTGGGTCAGTATAACTTGCATAGAGCAAACTTAAGCAAGACACAAAGATCTGAGTTCAACTAAACATATTTTACTGTAGACATTATCAAGATAATCTTCTTTGAAGTATTTAAAGCACCCAAAAAAGTAAACCAGGAGAGTAGCCAGTGATAAATTGACCCTACGGTGAACCTAACACTGCATCTCAGCATTGAGCTGCTGTTACTAAACCTGTGAATGTTTCATTACTTTGAAAACAGCTTTCCCACTGGGGTGGTTCTCCTGGCACACACCTGTTTTGCATTCCAGCTCTTGCTTTTGTCAAATCAAGGAGTCTTTCCAGGCTGTACCTTGTAACTACATTGATTATGAGTTTGACATTTGAATCTTTTTTTCCGGACCTGTTTATCAGCAGAGCTATGTCTATGGCAATCTGCATTTGCAAACGGGATGGAAGTAAGGAACGGGAACAGGCTGTAATGCCATTCATTAAGTGACCACTGAAGTACAGCTGACACGGGCGTTACTATTGGTGCTTCTCCGGTTTGGTAAGGGCTGAAAAAAAGAGTCGGAATATTCTGAGTGGTCATGAAGGTGTTTTTTAGTCCTCCTTGCTGGCTAATGCCGACTTACACCCCTAAGGCCATCCCAGGCCTGATGTTGCACAGCCATTTTCAGGGTGGGCAGCCTACTTGAGAGCCTCTGTGAAGCTTAGGAAGTCTTGAGTTGCAGAAAGGACTCTTTAACTTCTTCATGTTGACAGTTGTAAAGTCTAGACTATAGTTTTGCCTCCATCAGGCAGGGCCTAGGTGAGTCAGACCCAGGAAGGCCCTCACTGTTTGAGACCAGAGGCCAGGTGAAACGCATGGCCCCAGGGTTTGCTACCTGTCTCCTCGGGGGTGGGACAGGCCTGGAGGGAGGTTCCTGTGCTGCCTCAGAGCTGCACAGCGCAGGTCCCAGGAGCAGTCCTGGCAATCTCCTTTTCAGGGTATCCATCCCGGGTGCTATTCCTGCGGGGGCCCTCACCGGTGACACGACACCCACGGGAAGGCAAGGGAAGAGGACACTGGCCGCTTGTGACCAGCTGGCACACGGGCACGAGCAGCTCGGGAAGCGGCCAGGGCCCGCTGTACCGACTCCGAGGCCAGCAACGGAGCGCTGCTCCCTTCTCCCTGCCCACCCCAGCGCCCTGAGGCGGGGCGGGCGGTGAGTGACCCGCCCTGGGGAAGGGGCTGGTGAAGGTATGGTGAGCAGCCGCAGGGATCCGAAAGGGGAGGCCAGGCGGGGTCGTTCCCGTGCAGAGGAGAGAAGCGCGGGCCAGCAAAGGGAGCGAGTTCTCCCGCGGCAGGGGGGCTGAGGAGAGCGGGGCCGGCTGAGAGAGTGGGACCCGGCGGTGCCGCTGGGGCGAGGCAGGGCTGCTCTGTCCCGCCTCGGTCCTCCTTCCCGTCGCCGTCCCCTGCTCCAGCCCGCTTCCCCCCCACCCGCTGTGTGTTCTCGCGTCCGTTGCAGGCCCCCCCCCGCCGGTGCTAGTCGGCTGGGCGCGAGGCGGAGCTGAGGAGAGTTGGCGCGTGCCGGCAACGTGCCGGGGCTTGAGGCGGCAACGGGGAGATGGAGCCCGACAGCGCGGTGAGGAGCCGGGAGCGGTGGCAAGGCCGGTTCCCGGGGGCCCGGGGGGCTTTCGGGCGAGAAGGCAGAGCGGGGCGGCGGGTGGGAGCGCAGCTGTCCCGTTAATGCGGCCCTCGCTGAAGGCGGCGGCCGTTGCGGGCTTGGCCCCAGCGCCGCGCGAGTCCGCCATTTGCTTTGTGGTGCGGCGGGCTGGGGGCGGCCTCAGTAGGGGTTAAAGCGGTCGGTACCGGGTACCTGGGAAAGATGGGTGTCTGGTTCGTGGCGTTACGGGATATGAACTGTGAAAAAAGGGGGTGGTTAGGGAGTAAGGTTGGATTGAGCTGGGTGTTTGTGGTGCTTGATTGCCTGACTGTGGATGCGTTCAACATAAAAATGAAAATTCATCAATTCGGTTAAAGAGCAGTTGCCAAACGCAAGAAATAACCTAGAAAAATGGCTGCCACATCCCTGACAGTGTTCAAGGCCGGGCGGGACACGGCTTTCAGCAGCCTGGTCTAGTGGAAGGTGTCCCTGGCCATGGCAAGGGTCTGGAACTGGTGAGCTTTAAGGTCCCTTCCAACTCAAACCGTTCTGTGATTCTATGAAAAAACACAGATATATATATCCATACTGTGTAAGGGGAAAAAAAAAATCTCTAAAACCTGAGTTTAAAAACCTGTAGAAACTGAAATTATTTGGTGATGTGCACACAGATCCTCTAATATTGGGGTTTTTTTACTTCTATCTACATTGGCATTAAAGAGGAAATTATTTTTGAGACAGCTATCGGAATACAGATTTTAACATTTTAAATGGGGTTTTACTGTATTGGGAGTTCCCAAGTGATGTGTTTCATTCCTCATTTCTTCCATTTGGGGTTTGGGTTTGTTTGCACTTTTTTAATGAGACTTAAAACTCTTGGCTTGTATAGAGAAAATTAAATTTGAGATCCTTGAGATAAAGGATGTCTTCTGGCTGTGGTATCAACTGTTAATTGTTACTTTATAGTTAAATTTTAGTGCTGTACGCAATTGCCAGATGATTATACAAGTAGAATACTGTATTTGGTGTGAGAGATGAAGAAAGTAACTTGATTTATCACTCTTCAGAAGTTGTTCTTTACAGAAAATGTTCCTCCTTCTAAAGCCTTTGGGACTGTAGTGATTGTGATTGTTCCTTGCCTGCAAGTGGTGGGTTTGATAGGTTTGGGTTTGTGTTTTTAGGTTAGGCACTCCTGTTATGGTAGTGTTCCCAGTAGGAGCAGTGCAGTAGCTGCTTGCCTTTTACTCTGGGCTCCTTCATTAGTGTTACTGTCAGGACACTATAGGCTGCGATTAGTTTTAGTAAACTTTGGTTTAGTTTAGTTGGGGACAAAGAAACAAAAACCACCATCACAAAAATGCTCTTGAAGCTTCTATTGCAGTTCTTATGGGAGAAGTATAGTGATGGCACTATATAGCTGCTTTACAGTTATGGTTAGGATTGACTATGCAGTTTCCAGTGGAATGGGAGTCTGTTTTTTCCCAGTTCATATGTGGAAGTTTAAACATCAGTCAAGCTTCACTAAGTAATGGTTTCCATGAAGTTCCCACTGTACTGTGTTCCTTTCCTTTACTGGGGCAAGGGCAGCCTGGTAGTTCTTCCACGGAATTTCTGTTCAGATCACTGTGTGTTGTGTTTCTAGGCCAAGAGGGTGTTGAGTTAAAAGACTAGTCTTCAAGGACTGTTCTCATCAGTTGTAATGAGCTTGTGGATTTTATATGGTGGAATTTTCGGTACTTGGCACTTGGAAAATCAAGTAGAAGCAATTGAAGAGGATCAGAGTTTTGTAGATTGTGTGTGGGAGAGAGAGAGTGAGTGCAAGTTGAGTTGAGAAGGCATTATCTATATAGGTTTAAGCTAAGGGGTTTCTAATAAGCATAAATTAATCTCTGAAATAGACTTCATAACTTGGGATTCATGCATCAGGATGCTGTGCAAGCAGAAAAACTAAGATTGGGGACTAGGCACCAAAAGTCTCATTCAGAAAAGTGTTAAAATGAAAGTCAAACTGAAGACAATAGTTTATCACTAAGTTATTGAATTGCTTAAAACTAAGCTTATGTTTAAATGCTTGCTGATTTGCACTGAATAAAAATTCGTGATTCATGTTCAGTTATTCAGCATTTGCTGTGCCTCCCCCCAAAAAAATCTGTGTGCTTTCTGTTGGGAAATTTATGTGTAAGATAACTGAAAATATTTGAAAATATTTTCCTTCTGTCAGCAGACACCAAATCAGATGCAAACAGAATGTTTATATTCGTGTCCCAACACTGCATCTCCAGTGCCATTAAATAGTCTGACCAGTACTCCAAGGTTTGGAACAGTTACTCCAAATCGCGTCTTTGTAGGAGGAATTGATTTTAAGGTATTTCTTCCTATTTTTCTGCTAAATGATAATTTATAACTGTATAAAAATCAACAGGAAAAAAATGTGGTATACAGTTATGTGTGTTTGTTTAGGTGGTAATGTGCCCTTCACTGCAATGTTCAAATGGGCAGCAGAGAATAAAATGTTAAGCCTTGATTCATGTAACTGTACTACAAAGTTGGTCCATTTGTACACCTAAAAGCTTTTGACATTACTCTTTCTTCAGAATTTGCTCTTTTTCAAAGAAGATGGCTTTTGTCATCAGCAGAGTTTATGGTAGAGAAGTATGTAGAAACATTTTTTATTGTGTAACATGTGATGTAATCTAACAAACTGTGACCACAGTGTTAAAGATTGCAAACAGAACAAATGTCAATAGCTTCCGTTCCTCTAGCACTTTTCTTCCAGTTTGTACAAAGAAGGAGCTACAGTGCATGTATTCCTCAGTTACCATAGTAATTTTCTTCAGAGCAAGTGTTTGGTTTAAAACAAATAATAACTCTTCTCTGGTCAATTTACAGTAGTGATCTGGATTCTTAGAATGCTTGTGCCTTCACATATGCCCTGAAAACCTCAAAGAGCAGTGAATATTGAGCCGTTCTTATGTTGTTCAGTTGCTTCAGTGGTTGTGACAAGATATGTAACAGATCTTCGTCTCAGCTGCTTGTTTTTTATTTCTTAGCACTTCAGATTAGTTGTCATTGACTTTTGCAAAACGTCCTTGGTCTGCTTAGCTGTTTGTTTCTACTAAGAGTATATTCTTTGTCTTAATCCTCCTAGGCTGAGGACTTTCTGAGCAGTGACTCAGATGAAGAGGAGGAAGAATGACAATTTTGCATAATAAACACAGAAGTTCAAGGTTCTTCTGGCTCACTTGGCTGAGATAATTTAAATAGAGGCGTTAATAATTAAGG
>JAVHNG010075207.1:0-11728 GCA_034783435.1 Agapornis swindernianus | reverse complement strand
CGATCTAATTGACCAGGAATGGCTCTAGGGTTAGGTCCTTCTGAGGCTTGGCTGCTGCCACTTCTTTATAAAAGCAGAAACATTACTTCTGACTCTTATTCCACCTCCTTAACCCCCTTCCCTCTCACTCTGAAACCTTTTGCAGGAAAATGGACTTCTACTCAGCAGAGAAAACAATGTGGTAATCTTGTATGATGCAGGACTCCAAGAAGACAGACTTTGTGGTCTTCAGTGACCACTGCATGCTCAGAGGAGAGTTTTGTAGCCTGGGTATGAATTCTTGGAGGGAGGGAACTGCTCATTTTATTGAGGTTTAGTCAAAGACAAGAACATTTTGCAAACTGGAGATCGTTGGTAATAGTTGCATCATACTGTTGAGCCATGCAAGAGATGCTAGCCTTTGTTGTTCTTTCCACTTTTAGTCTGGTAATAACTGTGAAGTCCCAGGTTCAGAAATTACTTCTTTCAACAAAAGTGTGATGGCAGTAGAGTCCTTTCAGATCTCATGTACTCTGTGAGGGTGTGGAAAATGGATGTTGCATTCATTTTTCACAGAGTAAACCAAGTGAGATGGAGTTGAGTGATGAGAGAGGTGACGGCTTTTTTCAAATGCAGGTCAAGTCCTGAGTGTTGGATGCAGTTAGGAAACAAAAATAGACACTGAAAGTGTAACATTTTCTTAACACAACAGAAAGAGAGTAAATTCCTGATTTTTGTAAAGTTCCTGTAATTCTCATAACTTCAAGGTTTTCATGTAAAACTTTCTAACTCAAAAGATCTGATTACTTTGGAACATGATGAAAAGATTTCTCAAGGAACAAATAGATGGTGTGTTTAATGAAGTGTACACCTTTTATGCCTCTTACATAAACCTTCTTTCAGACTTCATTTATGAAGTTCATCTGGTTTGTTAAAACATTTACAGAAAAGACCTTCCCCATACAAGCTGGAACTTGACTCACGCACTGTCTGAACAGAGACTTTTTTCCTTATACAAGAATAAATCAGGTTTCGTCTGAGAACTTCCATTGTTTCTGTATGTCATAAGCATATACAGCCTTCTCTGCCATGCATATATCAGTATATGTATGGTGTCTTTAAATCCCTGTTAATTTAAAAGCATTAAACAGTTTCCGTTGATGTTTTCCAACCCATCTGTATGTGTATCTGTGTATACATTTGGTAATGCACATACCTCATGCACATTATTTATACACAATCCTGTACGCATTGTTTCATAGAGCTCCATAAATTCAGCAAAACGAAACATACCAAGAGTTAAAATTGGAAAGCTGAACACTGAACATGGGCTTGCTTGGCCAGATACATTTGCTTCTCTATGGCTGTAGTCCTGAAAAATCTTGGAACTACTTTATAATTTATGAGAATGCTCCCACTTCATGAAATACAAGTCCTGGCATGTGGAAGTGCTTGAGGAGTGGAGGTCTCCAGAGCCTGCAGCTGACAGGGACTGTCATGTTGCTGCACTGTTTTAGGAGAAAACCCTGTCAGGTGTTTTGTAGGTTGAGGGGCCAAGAGAGGATGCAGCAACTTCCCATCCACAGCAGTTAGTGGTCATTGTCCTTTTGTTTAGTGTGAGCAATGTGCTTGCCAGTGTGGAAAGCTAGAGGGAGATAATGGCACAGAAGGATATCACAGGCTAATTTGGACCATTAAGTACAGTTTGCAGCTATAGATAGAGATAATGCACACCTTGATGGCTCAGTTGGATGGGGTTTAGTTTAGTTCAGTTAGTGCCAAAATACCGCTGACAAATTTTGCAGACAAGTGGATTGTTAAAATGATGTGAAAATGAAAATATGTCTCTAACCTTCTGATCTTCAACTCCTTATCTTTTTTCCACCTGTGCAGTAGCCACATTAAATTTGTCAAAACAGGTAGAACAAATTGCTCCTCAGAAGTGAGAAAAACAACCTGCTGGGATCGGTGTTTCCATTTAAATTTCTAAGCTGCCTATTTCAGTTGAAGAATATGGAGCCCTTTCGAAGGTTTATCTAGTTACTGCTCTCTGAACTTACAGCTAAAAGGACAGACTTACATTGCGAAAACATGACTCTGAGGACCAGCTCTAGTTAGTACCTGTTCCCAGCTTGGGTGACTTTTTGGTGATGTTGTTTGCTTCTCTTAGTGGGGGTGCGTGTGGTTGGTTTGGGTTAATTGCACAAGAATGAGTGTTTTCCAAAACACATGTGTAGACTGCCCAGTGATCATGTTAACGAATGGATTTATTCGGTTCTTTTATAGGCTTCCTCTGGTATTACCATTCCAAAGCCCCCCAAACCCCCAGACAAGCCCCTGATGCCCTACATGAGGTACAGCCGGAAGGTGGGTATATAGTGTCAACCAAGTTATAATGAAAGTTAGTGTTTGTATGTGCTAACAATTAATTGCTATTATCTTAGTTTCAGCTTCTAAACTTTGACTTCTAACAGCCTGCACATTCTCTTAAGGGAATTGTACAGTACAGATGCATTGTCCTTCACAATGAAGGCAGCAGTAGTCTGTTCACGCAGTTGCCAGTTTCTGGGGGGAAAAGTTTTCTCTAAAATGCTAAGTACTACCACTGTCTGCTGACAAGGATCCGCCCTGCCACATGCAGAAGTTCCTGTGACTTACTGACAGAACTTTTTTATATAAAGGAAGTATTCCTTGCGGTGTACTGGGCTTGGTACAGTGCTGTAGCTGGACTGAAGAGTAGCAATGAGTGGACTTTGCATGTTCTCCTTCACCAACCTAGCCTGTGGCACCGTTTACTTCGCTATTCTGTGAACTGTTTGACAGAAAGTAGGAGAGAGACTCTTGTGGAGTCTGAAATCTGATGGGGCATGGGGAGGGCATGTCAGCCTGGCTGAAGCAGGTGAGCCAGAAGGAGTTCCTTCCGCTTCTGGTAAAATACCTTTACCAGCATGTCTGTCTTAGGCAAAAAACCATCAACAAAAAAAAATGTCAAGTGGCACAGCAAGAAATAACACTGGCAGCTCTCCTTTTTGGTTTTTCTTTTTCCCTATAAAGTTAGAAACTTTCTTGGTGGAGTCAGAACTTGTTGGAACTCAGATTGATCAGCAAGACTGCAAAGTATTTTGCAATGTTACATTCTGATGTGAAAAGCTCAGTGCTCTTTATCATAACCCACTGCTGGATGTGTTTACTCAGTAGCCTTTTTTTTCCCTGAGATGCAGCGATGTGCATTTAAGAAGAGAATTAAGAGGGTTAAAGGCAATATTCTCATGAAACCAAAGCCATTTCAGCAATTGCCTGTTTCAGTAGATGGCTTCCTACTGACCTCCTGCCCCAGAAAATAATCGAGCTAGTTTAGCCAGACTCATTCCTAACTTAATCCTGTTTTTCATGGTGATTCCAGAAAGAACACTGAGATGACAATATAAAATGTGTAATTTGGAAGTATTTAGATATCATTAGTAAAGCTCCAGCTGTTTCTGTTAAGGTCTGGGACCAAGTGAAGGCGTCCAATCCTGATTTGAAGTTATGGGAAATTGGCAAGATTATTGGAGGAATGTGGCGAGATCTCACTGATGAAGAGAAGCAAGAGTATTTGAATGAATATGAAGCTGAAAAGGTAAATGGAAGAAATCTGGGATGTTTATTACAGCTGATTCTTCTAGGAACTGGTCTGAGAAGAAAAATTCATCTTCCCCATGCAGTGGTGTATGAGGCATTCAGGAGACCCCTGTATGTAACTTAAATGGAAGTTATATCCTGACACATCTTTTAGATTTTTTTAAGTAACTGTGCATCAACTGTGACTGGTCAGTTTTTAGACCTAATTCAAAATGAAGTATTGATAATTGAGTGTCAATTTTAACTGTTTAATGAGTGGATTTGCTTGTACAACATCAGTATTGAAAAGATTGTCTCAACACCAAAATCCTCTTTCAAAACTGGTGCTCTGCAACTACTGCTATTGTCATGAACGTGTTCATGAAAGACTTCCAGTCACGTAGGGTTTGGTTTTCATGGTGTAATCTGGTGTCACTCCACGCTATGACACAGTGTTTTGTTTCTTAAAATGTTACCACTTTTAGGGTTTTTCTTGTGATTTGTTTTGGTTTTATTGATCCTGATGAAGAGAGATGACAGCTACCTGTGTGTCTAGGTTGGTAAGTGTTGAGGACCTTGACAAAACTGGTATTGTGATCCTGAGGTAACAAAGGGAATTGTCCAACTGCTGTATTGTCCTTAAACCTGGTAGGCATCTGAGGCTGTGTGCAACCTGGTCAAATCTAAACTGTTTTTATTGCAGGTCAATAGAGAAGCACTTCAAAGCTGGATGCTCTTAGTTGAAGCAAACAAATAATCAAGGGATTCTATTTTTAAACTTGGTCATGATGTTTAGATTGTAAGCTCTTTGGGGCAGGGGCCATCCTGGTCTTATTTTTCCAGTGCCTAGGTAGAAGTATTCCAGTCCTAACCATAAAAAGAACAAGGTGCTTAGGTACCTTTAACATTATGTAGATTATATTTTTTCATTGGAAGTATCTCAGATCATTGTACAAAATCTAGACTTGGCACATGTTAAAAGTGAGATTAAAGAAAGCAAATCAAAGGACAAAAATACTTCAAAGAAGGTGAAAATAGTGGTGCAGACCTGCTACCAGGAGGAGACTGTAGTCTGGCTGCTGCATTCTGTATCATCCCAGGGCAGGGATGGATCAAAGGATGGAAAAATCTTAAGTTATTTTGAAAAGTGGTTCCTGACATACAGCAATAAGGAAAAAGTCAGAATCAAAGCTCTAGTTAGAACTCCAGAGATTTACTGAGAGTATGTTAAGTTCACTAATTGTTTTTATCTTATCAGAGTTCACCTGACTGTAAATGCCTTGTTCTGAGGCAGTTGCTTTTTAACTCTCAAAAAACAAAGCTGTTGTTTAAGACTTCTCAGGTATCAAAGCTGAAGCGTACCTAGAAGCGCATCTAGTGTTTCTGAAACATGAATTACTATGGAAGAAGTTCCAATTGTTAAGACTCAGAGAATACAGTCATTTTTGTATCACTGGATGATTCAGAAGAGCTTTATCTGTACAACTGCAGCACGAGTTGTACAGGCTGCAGTTGTGTCCAGCCTGAAATCATCCCCTCGTGCAATCAAACGCTATTGGTCACGTTTCAGATAGAGTACAATGAGTCCATGAAGGCCTACCACAACTCTCCTGCATACCTGGCCTACATCAATGCCAAGAGTCGTGCAGAGGCTGCGCTGGAAGAGGAGAGCCGCCAGAGGCAGTCACGCATGGAGAAAGGGGAGCCCTACATGAGCATCCAGCCCGCAGAGGATCCCGATGGTAAGCGCAAACAGGTTTGTGTGCACATCCACTGAGACAGTGCCATTACAGGACCAGCAGTAGAGAGAAACAGATGGAGATACAGAAAACAACCACTGTACAGCTTACAGTGCTTAACGTGACTTCCTTCCTATTTTAGTACCTTTAATAGTGATTTTCATTATCAAATTCTAGTTCATACAGCTAACAGCTGACTTTTTCTTGATTCCAAGGTGTCAAGAGTTATTTCAACCTTTAATTATGATGAAGTAATGCTTACAGTTCAAAACAAATTAAGTCTGCTTAAAGCCCTGTAATGGCTTTAGTATATGCATTATAAAAGGCTTAGATGCCGGATTTAATCCAGCTCAAATGGAATTGTGTACTTTATTACCAGAAGCACATAATTCTGATAGGCAGAGCTCTGGTATGATTAAGAGCACCTGAACCTTTAATCTGTTCAACAGCTGTCAGTTGAGATTGAGGACATCAGTTACCTTTGCTGCTGGCAAGCTGATGAGAAGGTTCTCAAAGTTTATTTGAGTGCGAGGAAAGGCCCCACCAAAGGCCCCACCCAGTGGGAACACTTAGCCCTAGCCACCCAAGGCTGCCTTGCAGTTCACAGCCCAGTGCTTGTTGAAACCTGAGGGGAAACATGTAATCAGTTACACCCTTTCTTTTCCCTTCCCCTTTGTAAATGCACACCTTGGAAGGAAAGCACAGGACAAGCAGCATTTTACCCAATGGGAGGTAACTGCAGAATTCATGTGAATACATTTAGTGTTCCAGTATCTGGCATTTGGGAACTTCAGGGCCAAAGGAGTTTGGCTGCATGAGGCCCCAAGTTGCATCTGTTCCCATCTGGGACCAAACAGCAAGTTATTTCTGTGACAGAAATGTTGCTTCTGTCCCATCCTGCCTATCGCTAGGGTTAAGAACTCAGCATAAAAGGAATCTTAGTAAGAGGACAAAAGCACAACTTTAAGGAGACCAGTTTGCTTAATACTTTTTTGTCTCTTGCAAATCTATTGCCTTCCCACTGTTTTTCGTCTTCTTTGTTTCATTTAATTGGGTACCTCAATGAAAACTTGAACATAACACTTTGAAATAAAGGAGGCAGAGACTTTCATTAAAGTGGTTACCTTCTTTTGTAACACCTTCTTGCATGATAGCTTAGGACTCTTCTTCAGATCTCTCTGAATAGACGGAAAATGATCTCAATTATGAAAACTTGATGTGAAATAAATTTGACTTCTGCACTCTTCTACGTGACATCCTTCTGGGAGATAATTCATACTTGGTGCTTAACTGACTTTAATACTCGGCTAAATTTGAGTTATGCTCACATAACTTCTGTTTCTTTACCAATATTCGATGCTATTTAATTACTATGCTTTAAATTCTAATCAGTTTGACTTTTACTACTGCATAATGCTGTAGTTCATATTAAATTCTGTGACTAGATTAAAATTGCCACATCTTGACAGAAAATCAGAAGCTCTTTTAATTGGATCAGAGAGAAGAAAACTAAATGCTTGCCCTCAAATATTTCTAGCTCTTTGTGATTAATCTTGCAGAGAAATGTCAAACAAGACAGTTTAGTTCCTATTGAGCTGCCTTTAATTCCTTTTCTGCATGAGAACCTTACAAGGAGACCAGGACTTTGGCCATGTGCTCATGTATTTTCTCTCTTGAAGTGTTTTGGGTTTTTTTTCTGTAACTGTTCTTCAGTGAACTGCATTTACTAAAAAAATAAATCATTGCTCTTAACACTTTATTGTGAATTTTCAGTGATGAGTAAACTTGTCACTGCTTGAGGCTTTCATTCCTCAAGTGTTTCAGTCTGTCTGATCTGTGCTACAAAGCTTATTGAGAGAGGAGTCACTCTCCTGTTGGTATTTTGTAATCGATACTGTTCTGGTAACACGATTGATCAGGAATGTGTAGGTTTGGGTTTATCTCTTGCTCTGGAAATGCAGAAAGCAGCACAGTAACTAACTAGGTGAATCCAGATTTCAGGCTTGTAGGAAATGCATGTCAAATCCCAGCTGTTAGAGCTGTACCAGGTAAATAGTTTGTCCTCATAAGGTCATTTTTCTGATGACCTGATGTTCTGTATCTGTTATTATGAACTTTGTGGCACGACAGCAACTGGTGTTAAGGTTTGTATCTTGTTTTTAAGAAGTGGTACCAAAACTAGACTTGGTACTGGTTTTGTGGCATTAAAGCAGTTGCACTTAACACTCTTTTCAGACTATGATGATGGGTTTTCTATGAAGCACACGGCCACAGCTCGTTTCCAGAGGAACCATCGTCTCATCAGTGAGATCCTGAGTGAAAGCGTGGTGCCTGACGTCCGCTCTGTGGTCACCACAGCTAGAATGCAAGTTCTGAAACGCCAGGTTCAGTCTTTAATGGTTCATCAGGTAAGGACAAATGATATGAAGTGTTGGTGAAGATAATGGTGTTGGGCTGTACTCCAAGTCTCTGATAGTTTGATCATCTGCATGACTCTTCTTGTTGGGTGCCTGTTCTCTACGCTCGAATAGCTCATCTGTCTTGGGATGTGCAAGACATGAGGCGTCGCCTCCCGGGCTGTTTCGTTATTAAGAATCACGTTAAGCTCTAGTGTGGTTTTTAGGATATCTTAAGTATTAATTCCACACCTCTTCACTATTACACATAACCCTTCTGTATGTACTGTAGTCTCCTGTTTAATGGGTACTGGTGGAGTTGTGACTTTGGGGTAGCTTATGACTCATAATCTTGTGTGTAATGATTATTTATTCCAGTAAATGGTCCCTATTGTAACATATTTCATTGTTAAACATATACAAGGCAATCTAGTGAGGTGTTTCACTTCACTTTGACTGGGTATGTGCCTCTTTTCCAAACATGAACATTACCAGAAGATCCCTCTGTCAGTATAGTCAGTGTACACGTAGGTGAAAAAAAGCGAGACACCAGAATTTAATGGACAAAAGCAGATCTGGAGGGGGGTGGTATCCCTTCTTTCCTTTGAATTGTGGTCTGTCTGCATTAGAGAACGTAATTTATGTGTTCCATTTGTACATACCTGTGGGGTGTATAATATGACAGAAAACATGCTGGGTTTATGCTGGAAGATTCACCTCAGGTACATACATGGTGTTTTCCACTTACAGTACACCCAGCCAATCCTGAGTGACTGCAGAGACCTGTTTATTCATACTTTTCAACAGCATAAATTCATTTATATATTACATAGGTATATTTTTAAATGCTGGTGTATATATTTCTATAGGTAGCTGCAAACTGTGTCCAGCTCTTCAGATGACAGCATAGTAAAGTTCTCACCATTTATCTCATTTCCAGCGTAAACTGGAGGCTGAGCTTCTACAAATTGAAGAGCGTCACCAGGAAAAGAAGAGGAAGTTTCTGGAAAGCACAGAATCATTTAACAACGAGCTCAAAAGGGTACAACTCTTGTTTTAATCCACTTTGAGGAATCTTCTAGTTACCCATTTGTACAAGTGCTCTCCCCACAGTCCTGTATTCAGTGATGTGTAATTACACAGCTAAGGACTGCAGTGTCCTCATGTGTGCATGCTGGAAAGTGCACAGGGCTTGTGCTGCTTCATGCTCCATCAGTGACCTTTAGTGGTGACATTCAGCCAGTACAGCTTGGAAGTCCCCTCAGGCATCATGACTTGAGCTCATGGGAGAGTAACTCCGGCTCCAGGAAGGTGGCCTGAAGCCACTGCTGTCTCTGTCCATGTCTGCATTCAAAGAACAAGCTTTAGCTGGTTTATTCCCCCCTTGTTTTATAACATGCTTGTGCCTCTCTGCCCAGTTACTGATGTGTCTCCCTCCCTAGTTACCAGTTACAAAGTTTGACAAAGCAAAAGAATCTTGATTTAGAAATGTTGAGCTCATCATTGGGTTTTACTGATGTTTTAACTGAGGTAGTAAAAGCTTTCCTGGTTTGTCTCGCTTCAATTGCCAGTTATGCAGTTTGAAGGTGGAAGTGGATATGGAAAAAATTGCTGCTGAAATTGCTCAGGCAGAGGAACAGGCTCGCAAGAGGCAGGAGGAAAGGGAAAAGGAAGCAGCTGAGCAAGCAGAACGCAGCCAAAACAACATCACAGCTGAGGAAGAGCAGGCAGCTAACAAGGCAGAGGAGAAAAAAGAAGAGGAGAGTGCTCCAATGGAGACAGGTAAAGGCACAAGAAGCCCAGCGTGGCCATGAGTGTGCTCCCTCTGCTTTTGCTGTTAGTAGGAAGAAAGACTTCAGCACAATAACAGTCAGAATAGAGAACTTGATCTTTGTGACCTGACACATCTGCTTTCTTCTTAAATTGCTCCTTTTTAAACAGGAGAGAATAAGATACCACAACGCCCTGTTTAATGCTTTATGTACACAAAGGGAAAAAAGGCTTTTTAAGCTCCTCTCATCCCTTAAATATAAGTTAGCCAGAAGCAGCTGAGAGTTTCCTTGTGCTGGTATCAGCATTAGGAGGACAAGACAGCACTTACCCTGCTGCTCTCACCAGCTGGTTTGCAGGTTTTCTGTGTTTTGTACATTAGAACAATAGAAACATTCTGTGTTTGTGACATTAGAAAATGTTACTGGACTGGAGGGTGGTGGTTGTCAGTAAAGCAGCAAGTTATTGCCATACCAGGGTGAGCAGAAGGGAAAAGGCACCAGGGAGGTGGAATTGTGCTTCTGGTGTAACAAGGCTTTCTTATGGTTGACTTCTTGTTACAGAAGAGCCTCACCCAGAAGAGAGCACAGAAACCCAGCAGAATGGAGAAGAAGGAACATCCACCCCCGATGACAAGGAGAGTGGCCAAGAAGGGGGCGACAGCACAGCAGAGGAGGGAACCAGCGACAGCAACACTGGGTCTGAGAGCAACAGTGCGACAGTGGAGGAGCCTCCTGCAGACCCCAGCACCGAGGACAGTGAGAAGAAAGAATAACTATTGACTCATTTCATGTGTCTCTTTAAGGAAGTACTGGTTTGGTTTCAACATGTGCTATGCAGCTTTTGTATCTTCCCTGCCTGTATCACTTGTTCCCAAAGGATACTGGGCTTCACTAACGCATCACATTGACATCAAGGGGCCTTTAGAGGCACAGGGTGGCTTAAAGCAGAAAGAAAACCTGTTAAAATACAGATAGGTCCTTCCTATTGCTTGGGATTTCTCCCCTAGAAGAACAGGTCTGGTTTTGGTTTTTACATTACAAATCAGCCCTTCTACTGTTCTATGTACATGATAACAGTGAGGAGGCCTTTCTCAAAGGCCCCTCTTGGCTGTTTGTGGCTGAAATGTGATGCTGATAGGCCTCCCCTCTCTCTGAGGCCCTCCTGAGGAGCTTGGCTCTGTCCTGACACATCAGCTTACTGCATCACGACCCAGAGCATATCCTTGATCTCACAAAACCAACCCCTCAGCAGCTTCACTGCTTCGGTTCTGGCCAGCCAGGACCCAGCTCTGCTTTTAGAGAAAGCTTTTGCTACTCATGAGTGCTTCTAAGTAAGGCTGATGGGCTCATTCTTGGGGGGTTTTGGTGCAAGAGAAGCTGTTCTGTAGTGACAGAAACTTGCTCACATTCCACATGCAGCATTTTAGGAGATCCACTTCCAAAGGAATAAGTTGTAACTGTCCTTTTGCAGTAAATGATGTGTCGTGGGCAGGATAGGTTTCTAATCAGAACAGCCTTTGCTTTTCTGTACCAATGAACTCCTTTATTTCCTACTAAGAGACCAAAGTCACCCCATTTTGTCCCGTGTTAACCTGAAGCCCTTCTGAAAATAACCCACTGAATTGCAGCAACAGACAGAAGCTGCTTCCTGTATAACTAAAGAGAACACATGATGCATTGCAGTCAATAACCTGGAATGTTTTTAGGGAACAGGGGGTCCAGGGGTGGTAATGGTTTGTAAATCCTTTTGGTCTTTTTTTTTTTTTTTTTAATGGTTTAAATAAAATCCAGCAAATTTGGTTTTTTTCAACTCACAGTGCTCTGGTTCTTGTCTCTGAAGGAATGCCTGTGTTCGATTTAGGGCTTCTACCACCTGCCCTCCTGCTTGGGCAGAGAGGGCAGTAAAACCATGGAATTAATTAGTGACACCCAACATACAGTTACACTGAAAAAGGGCTTGGAAAACCAAAGCAAGAAACCCCTGAGCTGGCCTCGGCTTGTGTTTGAACACTGGCTGCATCTACAAGGATCTTTAAAACCAGTGAATGAGAGAAGCTGTGGGGGAAATAATACTTGGAAATTGTTTTTAAGGCACTGCCTTGTATGCACACACAGAAATGAGCCAGTGGGGATTCACATTTAAAAGAACAAGTGGGATTGCTTGTTCCTGTTTTGTTCCCTTAATCCCATCCAGGATCTGTTTGTGCTCTAGATTATGCACAGACTACTGGGAGCAGAGTCC